>JAZHYW010047451.1:0-12572 GCA_037355805.1 Ixodes ricinus | reverse complement strand
ACTCTAAGAAAAAAGGAGGAGAAAGGTAGCAACGGCGACTGTTCCTCCTTGTTGTGGTCAAGTTGCCCAGAGAAGGGAGGAACGGAAGTTTGGATGAAAGGAGGAGGTGCAGTTCCTCCCTGTTCAGTTGGCGCAGGGGTAGAACATCGCACTACTGACCAAGTGGTCGAAGGTTCGATCCCTCGGGGGCGCGGTGTTTTTTTTTTTTTTTTTTCGTTAAGTTTTTTTTGTAATTTTTTAATTTACCAAAACAGGCATAAACAAACCGGGACCGATGGAAGGAAAATTAAAGTCCTTATTCTCCACCGACGTCAAGGAAAACTATACAAATATCATTGCTACAAGCTTCATCAGCGCGCTGTTTGATAAACAAGATTTGGGCACCCAGGTTAGATCTAAGCCGTTTACGCAGGGGCCAAGACGACGAGGTCGGTCCTTCAGTCGTTTCTTTTGCCGCGGCGTTTTTGACATTTACAAAGAAATAAGTTTAAACAGATCCGTCATAAACCGCTAAGCTTCGAAACGATGCCGACACTGCTACGTACACTGGGCGGCTGCGATCAGCTGCGATGGCGGCGGGCTTCGGGCCTCGGCCTATTCGGCCTCATTTCATAACTCGGCTGCCTCGGCCGCCCCGACTGCCGGGCCCTGACCCTGCACTCTAAGAAAAATTGAAGGTAAAAGGTAGTAGCACCGGCGCGTCTTCCTCCCTTCTACTGACGCGCCCCCAAGCGGACTCGAGAAGAACGGAGGCATCTTCTTTCGGTTTCGTTTATCGAGCACGTCGCGCACGTTGTTAAATAAATGTTGTTGAGTTGATTGAGCTTCAGCGGCAGCGAAGGCCGCCGTTAATTCCGTCTTCTAGTCCAAACGTGCAGAAAATTTCGGTTGCATTGACGTTTTTACCACTAATTTTTTCAAACGAACAAATGAAGCCGCTAGAAACAGCGAAGTTCCGGAGCAGTGCCAGCAGCGCGCTACGTACACTGGGTAAGACTGGATTGCGGGACGGACGCGGACGTACGCGGAACTACGTTCTAGGCCACTGTAGCGGAACCACGAGGCACTGTATCGCCGTTTTCGACGTTATGGAAATCGCAGGAACTGTGTCCAAGGCTGGCAGCTTTTCCTGCCGGCTGCCTGGGTGCCTTCCGTGCTGTGTTCGGTTCTGTTTTCCCGTGCCGAGTGCCAACCGGCGTTCAACGTGGTTCTGTATTTCTGCGTGTCAGCAACATAGCAGCAACATCGTGATGGCAGTGTTGTGCGTAGTGAACAGAAGACTGGAATTATCGCCGATGTGACCGTGTGTTCGCGTATCAGTGGTGTAACAACAAGATGAAATGACGTAAACTGTCGGGCATTGATGCCGCTGGTCGGGCCGTGATCGGAGGGGGTGGGGTGTCGCAGGTTGACATTCCCCTTTACATTAAAGAGTTTAAGACCACTTGAGAAATTAGGTGCAGTCGATCGACGTGCGGATAATCATGTTGGAACGCTGGTCTGAACGGTAAGCTCCTATCGTACAGTGGCCAATGTGACTGTCGGTCCCCGGGAGCGATTGCGCTCTGGTGAAAAGACTGAACAGTACAAAATAATGACGGAAAGTATGTACTATATTTACAATGAAATTTTAGCATAAAAAAAGGTAAAATCGAAAAAAAGCTCGGCTTTATTTTGCTGTTTAAATACACTACGGTTCCTGGAGAAACTGCCCTCCAAGTGGCGCGCTGGGATGAGCGCTAGACGTTTTCGAGCTCGCCACGGGGTAGCTCCGTACACTTAACACCTGCCGCAAGTCGCGGCTTTGACTGCGTTCAAGTTGATCGAAAAGCGATCTCTCTGCCCGTGAAGCATCACTTCCAGCTGAGGGAATATCCGCTCTACACAGATTAATTCAAGACGGCGATTGCAGCCGTGCGCGAACAGCACAAATAGAAAAACAAACACTACAATAGAAATACTGGCTAGGAAGTGCCGTGCGGGGAAACAAACCCAGGCTTGGAACCGCATTGGAGCGGCTCGATTTATTGGCTTTCAAATAATTACGGCATGATCGAGCGTTTTCTTTTTAATAAGAGATTCATCCCCTGAGCCATTAAAAATACTCTCAGATGTATGACATTGCTGGAAAAAAATCAACATGCTGGGAATATTTTTTATTGCTTACGGAGTCACCGAAAAATTCCGTACTTTCAAAACGACCAGTATAAAAGACGGAAACGCAGAGCTCGGGAGTAGTGATCGGGTTAGTGTGCTGTTGTATTGCTGTTTGTATGCTGTTGTGTTGATGTTTGTACGTATGTGTATGCGCTCTATGTATGTTCAGCTGATGCTTGTACCGTAGAACGCGTAATGTGTCTACCAATGTGAAATAGAGGGTCCCGAAGCGCAATGGTGGCGTCAGAAAATAAAATATTTTTTTGTAGAACATGAATTGGGCGGTAACTAGCGCCACCTAGCCTAGCTACTTGTGATCAATCTGCTTGACGCTGCCATCTGGTGGCAAGCGATTTAACCTCCTTTTACGCTACGCGGCTACGCCATAATTTCGTGTTACCGTGCTGAAACGAGCCAAGAGGCTGCTTCGGATTTGCTTTTTTTGAGAGCGGCTTTTGGTTTTGCGGGCGAATGGTTTACCACTCCTTCGTGATGTGCGGTTGACGCAACGGTTGACGAAAAAATTGTGGCTCGAGGAATAGCAAAGGTAAGACAGAGTGCGCGAACTGGGTGCCTGTTGTCTCCGTTTAACATCGCAGTGTTGACGATGAGACGACTGAGTGACTGCATGCTTTCGAAACGTAAGTTTCTTTACCTGCAGGGGAAAGCCGGCTTCGGAAATAAATACAGTTCGCGGAAAGCTCGTGTTACGTTTTTATTTGCTGCTCCTCTCGCTCCGTACAATAGACTTCGTGTTCTCGTTAAGCCTTATTGAGCTCGATTTGCTCGATTCGTGGCCGCCATATTGAGATGCAGGCGACGGAGGAACTTTTGCTCCCCTGCTTTAGGGACGAAAGTTCCTCCATTTCTGAAGGAACATATGTGTCAAGAGCGTTCCTCCCTTTAGGGAGGACTATACTGACCCTTTTTTCTAAGAGTGTACGCTTTTCTATGGAGTATCTCAGTTCCGTGCCTCGAAAACGACTGTACAAAGATTTAGCAGACATTTTGTTGCCCATCCCTCTTTACAGGTCATTGTACGGGTGGGGCCCAGGGCAGGATGTACTTAAAGGGTAAAGAGTATGCCGGTCACACCATCGACGAAAACATTTTCTTTAAACTACACTGCGGCGCGCTCCCGGTCAAACCATGGCTTGAAGCGAAAGGTATTTTTGTCCCATGGTCTGTAAATTGTTTTCTTTGCAAGGTTCCCGTGTCTATAGAGCATGTGTTCATAGACTGTTGGGACGCTGTGTTCCTGTGGGATGTTCTCCAGCGCACGTTGAAGAAAGACATGCCTCTAACTGCGTATGGGATTCGTTTCTTGCCGCTGGAGAACGAAGGTGGCATCCCGTACGATATGTTTATGCTCCTCGGCCTCCACAGCTTGTGGAGGACTAGGACAGGTGTACATAACGCTGATGTAAATGTGCGCCCTGCGAGAGATTATTTCATTGAAAACGTTTCCTATATTCGCGAGGTATTCCGCGCGCTGCCTGAACCGCCTGAATGGTTACGGATACTTGATGATTTGGTCTCTCTGAAACGCTTTTAAATGTACTCGCGGCAGCTTCGCTTAACTGGCGCGTTTTAACTTTTTGTGCACGTGTAGGTGTGTTGCTCGGGTCCCTATCATTTCGTCGAAACTCGTTTCGTGGAATTACGTTTCGTGGACAACTTTTCGTGGACACACGTTTCATGGACACACGTTTCGTCGACATGGTGACGTTTCGTCGAAAATCGTTTCGTGGAAAGCACGTTTCGTCGACAAACTTTTTTTTCGGTTTTGAAAGGATTGCCGGAAACTCAAAGTACAAGCGGTTGTAAAAGATGACAAAAACGATGCCTAGCGCAGTTGCTCTCCAAGGAGAGCAACTGCGCTACCCTGTCGCTCTCATCCGTGTCACATGGAATAAGCAAGAGCGCACAGGACTTCGCGCGCAGCCTATTCGGATATTTGCAAGTTACGATGCCCGTTTATGGAACCGAAAGTTACTGGAAGAAGAAAAGTGGTGGAGAAAAATATGCCTAGGCGCAAAACAAAACTTCGATCTAACGGTGGGTTGCAAAAAAGTCGTGGACACAGATTTTTTTTTTCATATTCGTTATTTTTAATCAAAAGTACAGCTTAAAGCATTTTATTTCTACATTAGAACCCTAATATTTATATTTAAATTAAACATAAACATTACGCTCAATTATTGAAAAGGAAAAGTGATGCAGTGTTTTACTGGCTACTGCGACTTATGCGCGAAAAAACCGTTTAGTCGCACTCGTTTCGTCGTCATTTATGCTTGAGGGCCGTTTAAGAAGGACATTACATAAGAAGGGGGCTGTAAACAATTTCAAATAAAAATAAATAACAAAATCACGAAAAAACAATGACACTCGCACTCCCGCGAGCACGGTGCCCGCGAGTAAACCTAAAAAACGCTACATTGCAATGCAAAAAAAAAAAAAAAAAAAACACGAGAATTGGTAATAGATAAATGAAACATTACGCCAAGTTTAGTCTTATTACACAAAGTAAACCATAGTTGGTATCGAATGTGCAACTTAATGCATTATATAGCTTCTCTCGAGCAGCCGCCGCATCCAAGGCCTTGGAAGCAGTAGTACCACTAGACGAGATCTGTCGGCAGCAGCCGACTGGTCCTCAGGCGCGACATTCAATTGTTTTTATCGATGCCAGCAGACAGATACCAGGGGCGAGTTTGTGACCCAGCTCTTTGCATAAAAGAGCGGCTTCCAAATCTGATGTTCTTTGGTCACACATTGGTTTATGTGCATGCAAAGTTTCACTACAAACATAACAAATGCAGAACTATTGTGTTGTTATTTAATATCCAGAAGCTAAATATGCTAAAATCTAAAAATCGTATGCGGTCTGTTATGTACAGCACGTTGACTGGAGGAAAAAAGAACCGTGTTTTATTACCGTAAAAGTAAACTACGCGAAACCGAATGCTCAGTCTCCTACAAAGTTTATTGCTAGCGGCTAAGACCAGATGCCAATTAGCTTAAAAACCGATTTTATGCCATCTTCAACGATAAAATGGTTATGTGCACCGCAAACAGGCCTCGTTTTTTCTTTCAATTTTTTTTTAAAGATCTTCAGTGTTTTGACGTGTGGACTATCTATGCTATGTTCAGGTGGCTCTTGAGGACTCTACCAAAAGACGCGACGCGCGGAAAGATACACTTGCTCTGGAAACGACCCTGCCACTTCGTCAAAACAGTCGAAGTGCCGGCGGCCAGCCCGCGAAGGGTTGCATTCGATGACGTACAGACATCTCGATCACGTATGCTGCCGAAAGCGTAGCCCTCAAGAGCAGCACATATTGGTGAATGTTTTAAGAATCTAATTTGAGAAAGGACAGTGGTCGAGAACAAAGCTTTCCGGCTTTGACAACGCTTCCCCAAAGGTTCGGGCAAAGACACGAGCGAAACCATACAAATCGTAAGTTCCGACATCGGCGCGATCAATAGCCCCCCCCCCCCCCCCCCCCCCCAAAAAAAAAAAAAACAGCAAAAATTATTGAGATAGTTTAAGTCGGTGAGGCAAGATGGCTGCGCACTGGTTCGCCATACTTGGCCCAGTCGGCCATCTTTCATCCATTCATCCATCCATCCAGCACAAGGCCGCGCGCCGCGCAGGCGCAGAGGCTGCGAGGAGGTGCAGCTGGCGGAGCTGGCAGAGCGAGCTGTCGACGAAACGTCGCAACGTCTGTCGATGAAACGAGCGGGTGCTCGTTTCCACGAAACGATCTGTCGATGAAACATCGCAGTGTCGACGAAACGATTTGTCCATGAAACGTCGTTCGACGAACTGATTGCCACCGGTGTTGCTCTTGTCAAAACAGACAATAAAAAAAAAAAAAAAAGTCTGCAGCAGTCGAGCGGTTTGAGCGCCGGGACTTGCCGTCGCGGCGTGAAAGTTCAGGGTTCAAATCTCGGCGGGAACTTTTTTTTTTTATTCTGCGAGTGTGTTTTGTTTTTTAAGTGTGATCGTTTTTTTACTAATCATCCACTAGGACTACTGCGCCTTACACAATTTTTACTGTTTGCCCCACTTGTTCGGCTGACAAACCGGGAAAAAAAAGGTTACGGTAAACCGAGTTAACGCGCTTCTACAATCGTTTCATAATGTTCATTAAAAGGACACCAAGATTACAGCATCGTTATGACTTTCACACAAACGGGGCCGAAACAAGCATCCTTTCCCAGCAACTACTATTTTATGTGTTTTTAAATATACAACGCTCTTGCTACGACTCTTTTCAATAACAGGAGGCGCCTATTTAGTACTAATACACACTGCAGTCGTGTCAATTAATAAAAAAAGATTCTACGAAATAAACACACACGAAAAAAATAGCAGCCGTGGATGCATTGATTGAGCGAAATCCTACAGGCAAGGCAACAAGTCAAACGTCTGAGACAGTCGTAAAACCGAAATAAAAGATATTATACTTTTACTTGCATGGAATGTGATAAAAGTTATATTTTTACTCTTTACATCTCGCTGTGGCAATCGTTTTGTAATATTAACACATTACGTGTTGAATTTTAGTATGGATAGCAGACGATCACAACCGAATGCAAAAATGAGTCAGGCGTCGACATCGCAAACCATCTCTCGAACGCAAACACCTAAAATGACTTTGGATCAACAAATGGAATTAATTAGAGCAATTAGAGAACGAAAACAACAAATTCTAGAGAAATTCAGCAGCACAGTTACCTGGCGAACGAAGAGACAGGCATGGGAAGATATTGTCAACGACATAAGCTTTCCGCGGAGTGCACGGCAGCCGCAGGAGGCATGGCGGAAGTTGGTAAAGAAAGCCAGAGACATGTATGCGCTCTTCCGAGGTCAAGAACAACGAACTGGTGAGTCAGAAGTACCCGCCCAATAATTTTATAAAGCTCATACGGCCTTGTGTACATTCTTAGTGAGAATGCAGTCAAATACAAGCAGAAAAAAAAGAGAGTTTCTGGCGCGATTTGAACCTGGGACTTTCACGCCGCGACGCCAAGTGCCGGCACTCTAACCTCTCGACCACAAGAGGAGGCGCGAGCCGCCGGCGCTGGCGAAGGTATATAAATATACTGCCACCGCTTTTATCTCGCGTGGTTTTTTCTTTATTTTGCCTCATATTTACCCTCCCTGGCCGTAACTTTACCTGCCGCTTCTCCAGTATAAAGGGGCGGTCAATTGGACTCCAGTTGAAAGTCCCTGCAGACAGTTTCTGCGAGCGAAATTAGGCTTTTGTGCTTGAAGCGATACGGATTTCTCCGCCATTAGGCCGGGACGCTAGGTACTTCGTTGTCCCCATGAAGATGGTCACGTGACATAAAAATCCCTCTTGGCCGCAGCCGCAGCCGCGGCCGCAAGGTGAGCAAACCGGCCCCGGGGGTCTTTAACGCGCACCACGCAGTAGTGATAGCACGACCGCACGCCGGTACGATGCTCATCCAGATCGAAGCGGGCAGGGGTGGGGCTCGAGCCCAGGATCCCTGGGTTCCGCAGCGCGAGCTTTCGCTCCACGCGCGTCGAGCTGGGTGCGCGCTTTAGCTCACTCGGCCACCGATCCTTTTTTATTTTTTTTATTTCCTGTCTGACACATGATACAGATACATTCAATCACTATACTCTGTTTCATACTTAATATGCAACGCTGTCAAAGATACTGGCGCGAGCGAGCGCGTGGCTTTGTCTATGGTTTCGGTCGCACGAGCGCGCGTGCAAATGATCAACGATATCAAGCCTCATGCTCGCGCCATTAGCTTTGATAACGTTGTACGCTAAGTGTGAAACAGAGTATACACATCAGGCCCTAAAATGGTTTCAAATTAACAAGATTGTCTAGTACAGACAGCCATTCCGGCGGTTCACTCTGCAACTTTATAACTTCTCTTAAATAACACATGCTCTCAATAAAGTAGTCTCTAACCGGTCGAGCGACCAAATCGGCATGTCGAACAGCCATCCTAGACTTCCACATACTGTGGAGACTCAGCACCATAAACGTGTCATAAGGCACGTCCTCCTCGTTATCTGTCGTGAGGAAACGTATTCCGTGAGGTGTTATTGGCAAACATTTTTTCAAAGTACGCTGTAGAGATGTCCCAATGAAATACTGCGTCCCAGCAATCTAGAAATATGTGGTCTATAGTTTCTGGCTTTTTACATAACAGGCAATCAATTGACCAGGGCACAAAAAGGCCTTTTTCTTGCAACCAGGGTTTCACAGGGAGTGTATTACTATGGAGTTTGAAAAAGAATGACTTGACAGAAGGTCGTACCGGCATCTTCTTAACTCTTTTTAAAACATCTTTTCCCTTGTCTTCAGCGAACAGAGAGCGATACAAGGGTACCGGAAACACTACATCTCTTAAGTCTTTATACAAACGCTTTCTTGAAACCACACTTAGGTATTCCATAGAGAATCGCACTTTCAAAAACCGGAAGGCTTGCACCACTTCGTACAAAAAACCACGAACTCTCGAAAACCTTACATCAGCAGAAGAGACAATAAATTCAGGCAGTGCGTTTCGCAGTGCAACCTGAAGTACAGTTCGCAAAAAAGGGTTCTTCTGATCCCTTAGAAAAACAAATCTGGATACCACCTGACGGAGGAACAAGTGGGGTAAACCCAGTCCGCCACTTTGGACGGCACGAAACAAATTTGTACGGCTCATGCGTTCCCATCCCGAGCCCCATACAAAGACCGCAAACACTCTATGCATCTTCTGGATGTTGGTCCTCGACATCCACATCACCTGGAGGACGTACCAAATTTTTGCAACAATAAACATACTACAAACTGTTGAGCGGCTAAACATTGACAGGTCGGTTCCCCCCCACTTTAATGTTTTTGCTCGGGCCTGTTCGATTTCTTCCGTCCAGTAATTCGCAGTGTCTCGGTAGTGCTCTAGTGGCACTCCGAGGTACTTAGCTGGTGAGCAAGTCCACTGGATGTTTTCAAAAATAGCAGGTACGTTTTCCCAACTTCCGTGCCAGATACCCAGACATTTGCCCCAGTTTATAGCACTGCCCGACAACTTACAGTACGCTAGGGCCTCTTTGACAACTTCACTGACGCTTTCCACGTCGTGACAAAAAACTGCTACGTCGTCCGCGTACGAGAGAACTTTGACTTCGTTTGCCATTAGTCCAAATCCTCTTATTTTTTCATTATTAAGAAGCTTTAAACAAAAAGGCTCTAAATAAATGGCGTACAACAAGGGCGATAACGGACACCCTTGCCTCACGGAGGACCGTACCTGGAAGCACTCACTAAGGTTCTTATTTACAATTATATTCGTACAACATTTTTTATAAGCCATTTTAACCCCGTCTAATAGTACAGCGCCCACGTCGATATGTTCCAAAATGCTAAAGAGAACTTTGTGCACAACGCGATCAAAAGCCTTTTCTAAATCTAGCTGCAACATTGCAACTCGGTCTCCTGTTGCATCACAGCATTCTAAAATACTCCTTGCTACGTGAATATTGGTGGTGATGGTCCGGCCCTTGATGCCGCAAGTTTGGTGCGGCCCTACAATTACTTTTATTACGTTTTGTAGTCTCCTTGCTAAAACCTTCATGAATATCTTATAATCTACGTTCGCTAAGCTGATTGGACGATAGGACCCTACGGACAACAATTTAACTGGATCATCACTTTTAGGAATCAAAACAATATGCGTTTTTTGAAAAGAAAGAGGAAGTTCTTTCTCCTTGTACGACTCGGTTACCACGCGACACAACACCTCTGCCACTTCGCTTTTGAAAGCCTTATAAAAGGCTGCACTCAAACCGTCGGGTCCGGGAGACTTACCAAGCTGCAATTCGTCGATTGCTTTCTCTATTTCTCGCGCACTAATCGGTACCTCAAGGCCTGCTTTAACTTCTTCATTCAACTTTGGCATAAGTGGCAAAATCCCTGTTTCGAATCCTCCTCCAACATCTCTTTCAACTCCCAAAAGGTTTTGATAATGCTCAAAAAAGGCGCGCTCAATTAATGCTTTATCGCGGGTGATCACGTTTCCGTACTGAATTTCATGTATTTCATTTTTTTTTGCATATCTTTTTTCCTCCCCGAGAGAACGCTTTGTTGGAATCTCACCCGCCCACACTCGTTCCGCGCGCGCCCTTATCATGGCTCCTCTATATTTTTCAGTGTCGATAAGCTCTAACTGGCTTTTCACTTCGCGTATTTCTTTGGTAAAGCTGCCAGGTTGTGCGCTCTCCACGCCTAACAAATAATCGAGTCGGTTATGCATATCCCTCTCCCTCTGCTTTTCGTTATAACGTGCTATGCAAGATCTTTCAATTGCGTTAACTTTGACTTCGGTCTTAAACTGTTCCCACATTCTCACAAAGTTTGCCTCCGCCGCTAGCAATTTTTCTAAACCATCTTTCACGCCGCTCATGAAAGTTTCATCTTTGATAAGTTTATCGTTAAATTTCCAAAGTTTCCAGTTAAAGCGCGACTTTGCTTGTTTTACCCCAAGTGTAAACATAACTAGACTATGGTCACTAAAAGACACATGCTCGACGTCGTATTCCCGACAGAGTGGCACAAGGCTCGCTGAAACATATGATCTATCGAGTCTCGCATGGCTTTGGCGTTGAAAGTGCGTAAACCGGGGAAAATACCCAGTTGAAAAGATGCCCCCCACATCCTCCAAATTTAGTTCTTGCACCATATTATTTAGAAACAAAGCGCTCTGATCTCGAACCGGCAAATTCTGGACTCTGTCCTCGGCTGTACACACACAGTTGAAGTCCCCTAGCAAAATAACTAAACGTTGACAATTCAAGAACCCTTCAATTCGTTCAAAAAACACTCTGCGATCCCCTTCTTTGTTTGGCGCGTATACGCAGATCACCCGCCATTGTCTACCGGAGAAAGAAAAATCACAACCCACCAGGCGACCCATTTCGCCTACAAAAACTTTTTCCTCTACAATACCAATAGTATTACGAAGCAAAAGAGCGCAGCCCCCAGAAAAACCTACAGAATGACAAACACACACATTGAACCGGGCTCTGAACGGCTCTACCATTCGGTCTGTCTGCTCATCGCTTTCGACTTTTGTTTCTTGTATTGCAATGATATCAATATTATTTTCGAGTAGTAATCGGCTAAGTTGGTACTGCCTCCTTCGTGCTGCTAGGCCTCGTACGTTTAGCGTGGCTACGTGAAGAGCAGATTCGAGGGTGACTGCCATCTCGTCTAAATCAGGCTTAAGGCCACGGTCCCACTGAATGTGGCAGTTTAGGTACTTTTTGGCAGGTCATTACTCATCTCCTTTTAAATACTGTTTTGTGGGATTGATGTCATTCGAAAGGCAATGCAATCCTCTTTCATTTGATATTATGCATGTATTGGTTTATACTGTTCATGCGCATTTGTAGCGTTGCGAATATGATGGCGCGGACCCTCACTTGCTCCGCTGGTTCATGTTTTATGAACGATTCATTAAAGATAACACGGTTCCAATAGAGCAGTTTTGTTAAGATGATGTCGGAGCAGAATGTAACGGTATACTTTTTGGTATTTGCACTACTTTGTTTTTTTCAGCTCTCCAAATATTGCCCTAAAATTGACATTTTTCAGCAAAAATATGTTTTTAATGACAAACGCTAGGGCAATGAAATTAGCTACAGATGTAGTGCTTATAATTGGTAATATGCAGAAAAAAAAATTTAATGTTGTGTAAAATTTTTTTGTTTAGATATTCTATATCAAACGTAGCACTTTTTTGTGCTTCGAGTCATGGTAATTCAAATGCCGCTGAGTAAATAATTAAACTATGGTAAAATCTTTTATAACATTTAGAACTACAATAGTTGCCCGAAGAGGTGGACGGTGGCTTTTTTTTTATTTTCAAAGTCATAACGCTCCGGGAGCCCTTCAAACTTACCTGTTTTTGACGCACATCTTTTTTGGGCATCAAACAGATTTATTGGCATCTAATAACATTTATTGTATGGAATAGATATACATTGCGATGTATTAGATTTTCCCAATGATCTTGCTTTGGTTTCTTGATAGTTGTAGAGCTTAGCTAATTCTAAAAACAATTAAAAACTGCTTGGGTGTTTTGTTGCGCTGCCTGGCGGATGGCAGACAAAACTGCTGATTTCTAAGCTCAAAAAATTTTCGAGGGCGGCGTTGGCGTCTGTATCATCATCAATCTCCGTGTCGTTTTACCTTCACATTTAGAAAATATATTTGAAGATTTACTATCGATAAACGAACGGTTTAAGTACTGGGTCAGGTTAATAAATCTAAGACAAATAATTACACAAGCGTAGCGTGATATAAAGTGTTCATTATTCGATATAATTGAAACCAATAAACGATAAAGACGAAGAGGGAAAGAATACACCCGACTTC
>JAZHYW010047448.1:0-88181 GCA_037355805.1 Ixodes ricinus | reverse complement strand
CAGAAGGTTCTCGTCTTCGATGATCTGCTCCTCCTCACCGCCCTACAGCCCGCCACTCTCCTGATGTTCTCCGACCATGGTTGCCGAACTTCCAGCCCCCACTAACATCATTTTTGTCGGATAAACCCCAGGAATCCTCTGAAGTCATGAACGCTCTGAAGATTACCCGCCATCCCGACGGGATCGCCTCCCACAAGGAGCACATACCTGGCTGACCTTCCCTCTCAGCAAACACAGATCACCAGGCGGCGGCATGTCTCATTTATCTGCGCCTCCCGCCATGTCCATATTGCGACGAGTTCCACCGTACTATGCCTGAGAAGCCAACTCAACACACATGAGGCCCGTTCTGCCATGCTTGTTTCACTATCTGTATCATTGTGTCTCCTCAAGGAAGGTGCCAGATATTGCTTCGATTTCATTGCTCATTCGTCTGAGGTCTGAAAATGCCTTCGCACCCCTCTGGATTCAGGCCTGTCCCAAGGATCGCCAGTAGTGAATGGGTATCTGCCCTTTGGGTGTAGCTGGCCGCTTCATCGGTGGTCACCAGCCGATACTGCCCGTTCTCCTTACCAGTTCCTATCTGGATTCGTCGTCGCGCCAGCCTTCGAGGGTTTCGCGCGTCGGCACAGGTTAGTGCCCACGCAGATGACGTCGTCGGCTGAAGTTTGGAGGTGATCAGCTGGCAAGGAAGCCTGAGCTGTGGGTTTGAACATCACAGAGCCAGGCTTGTCCTCTCCGCCGTTTCAGGATTATCCAGGTTCCTGGTCAAGCTCCGAGTTCTTCGGTACCACCGCAGGGGATAGTGTCTGATCTCGTTGAACATCAGGTTGTCAGTGAAAACATCTACATCAGCGACAAGTCTAGTGAGGGCTGTTTGTGCGCTAAATTTCTATGCTGCGATGTTACCACCAGCATCTGTGCTATCGAGCTATGACAACGTCGGGTGTCTTCGCCCAACTTCATTGATGCGTCGACAGTGTTCTCCACTGCTCTAGATATACCCGGACACATTAAAGGTGGTTCCTGGCCTTGTATATACCGTGAGTGTCTCTTCTTCAAAGCGGCAGCCCAGCGCCGGAAGCAACGCCACCTTTGTCAGGTAATGGCTTGCCATGAGGTGGCCATCATATCTGAAAATCGCTTGAGGATCACACTGCTCACGCTGTAGAAGCTGTGCCTGTCGCACTCAGGTTCCGGGCACACTGATGATATCAATTTGCCGGTGAGATATTTCTCGACTCGACAGTTATAAAACTACCATAGATGGCAACAGTCATTCATTGCCGCTCATCAATCACGACATCACAACGGGTAACGTCTGCACCTTTAGGTCACAGCGGCGTATTGCCCATGCACGTTCGTCACGCGATTCAGCAATTTCCACGCGGCGAGAAAGTGGGATGAGGTCAGTGAGATCGACGAAGACATGCAGAGGTAAACTGCCAGTGAGATCAACTATTTAAAGATGGTTCCCTGGAGCAAGCTGAAGTCAGCCCAAATCAATGGAAGACATGCCAAGGTGATTGATTCATGAGATTATAAAGTATTTAGTGTCACCATGCGACCATCATAGCGGTAACATCCAGAAGAGGGATGGAGCAGGGCCAGAACACATACAGAGGTGAAAGCGACTGACCGAATTGAAATCAAGACCAGGAACAGCGCAATGGGTAAATTGTTGCCTGAACTAATTCCAGCAGTCCGGGGTTTGCTCAACGTCAGCGACCAATTTGATCAGACGGGCACAGCAGTCAGGCTTTCAGCAGGGCCCATCCCACGGCGGGCCTTCGCCATGGTTGACCAAAACACTAATAAAGCGCAGCAAGTTTCCGTGCGACGCAACCCTAAAAGCAAGTGTCATAAGAAGTAGCCAAGCCGATCAAAAACAATCGAGAGATTTGGACTTCAATCGAAAAAGAATGAGTTACAATAAATGTTCAATGGCTTACATGACAAGGAACTAATAGTCAACATAGATGAATCATTGTTTAATGTTACTAAGTAAATATACGTAAATGCTGAAAGTTGTGAGTATGTTCATAGTTTAACAAAACACATATGAAATTATTTGTCTTATTATGTTAATTTTTCTGTTACAAATGAAATGTTTATATTGAAACTATAACTTTATAACGGTACTATTCCTCCTGTAGCAAGCTAATATACTAAAATGAACCGTTGTTTTATCTCAATTTCTGAGAAAGAAATGTCAAGAATTATGCAGCCTCATGTTTCTTCTGGGGCTTCCTAGACCGACAGTAGTTTTAATTTTGTGTTATAAAATCGGTTCGTTTTTTTCAATAATATTCCAGTAATAAGAAGGCTAAATTTTTGCGAGTCTGGCAATGCGTTCAAAAATAAACAAAATTACCTGTGTTAGGGATATAGTTATGTCAGTAGTTGTTGGCCTAAGTAGATTTGCGTTTTAATTTTTCTAATACATATAGACTTCATCATTATCTCGATATTGTGCACTTCCTTCAGTTATGCCGGTAAACGTTGCAAAAATTATCTCAATTTGAACGATAAATCTGGTTTGTCGACATGGCAACATAGGCGGCACTAGTACTGACAATAACGAATAGAAATTAGAACATCAGAGTAAATTACAGCCTGAGCACTGTATTGGCCCTGACGAGCCTTGCAAAATCTTACCAGCCCTCCAGACAAAAAGAAAACGCGATTCTGTGCACGGATGCAGGTGGGATCGAACTGCCCACACCAATTACATTACCACTATCTCGGCTTATCCCTATGTTGCCACCCAAGTGCCAATCGCACAGGCACTAGGTGACTGCCGCCAGCATTTAGTGACGCGAAAACATCGATAAGCATATGATCGATGACTGCATGGTTAAATTATCTATTGCATTACGAGTTATATTCGAAAATTGGGCTCGGCCGGAAAACTAACGAAATACGTTAATGCCGTTTCGCAAAAAAAAAAGAAATCGCGTTAATGTCCATTACCCGGGCCCAAATAGAACGCGATTCTTACCGATAAAGTATACGTAACGTACGCCAGTTCAAGGCCAATTTCTTTAACAGAGCGAGTTCTGGTTTCTGCGACGCCATGCAAGCGCTACACTTCAAGAAACATCATTACTACAGAAACTCGAACATGAAGACGTATCCTTTCCGTTTTACCACCTACCAAACAAGCCAGGAAACTAGAGTCGAAGCAAATCTGCAGAATTTCTAAACCAAAATCTATATGACGGGGTCACCGAAGTCAAGTAATGCAAGCATACGACTACTGTCTTGAAAATGAGGAACGAAGAATGTTACTATCATCGAAATTAACGCGTTACTCAGAAGGCCGCATCTGCACATTTCATTGCCAACACTGCTATACTATATCCAGATACACCAACATTTACTAACCATTCATTTGTAGATTGATCAGTGATCCTTGCAACCCTTGAGTTTCCACCTCTAGGCCCACTGTAAGTGCCAGCGTTTTATCCTGTTTTTCCAGACTTTGAATGTGAGAAAACTGCCGGAAAGCAGGTCCGAGTCATGCTTCATTCCATCCGTGGGCACCGCTTCAGCAGGACCAGTTTTCATCACCATCTAGAAGTAGAATGCCCGAAGGATTTAGGCAGCTTTAGACTGTTGCTCCTCTCCAGTTGTTGTCGTTCACTTGATTTTATTTCATTTTGTTTGTTGCTTGTTGTCCCTTTGTCTAATTGATGGTAAAAATATTTATAGTTTATATATAAGTATTTATTCATTTTCCTTATCATTGTACACCAATGAGCAGTCTTAGCTAGATAATTGTAGATTGGCATGGCGTTATGCGGAATCAATAAAGAGGGTATCAGCCCGTACAGATGACCAGTTAAAAATAAAGAAAAGAATCCGAGTCACTTTCACATTGTAGCCGCTGGTTATTCTGCGGATGAACGGTTCTCGAATGATTACGAGGAGACGCTAACGCGAAAGGGTAGTCTCGAATCGATTTGTTTCAAGGCTATAGTTAAAACAAAAAAGAAGAAAACATAGTTCGACTGAAACCATTTTGTTAGTACGTCACAGAAACGACTGGCTTGTTTCCCATATTCTCTGGTGATGACCGAGTGATTTCGAAGGGCTTCATTAAGAGTATTTGACTTGTTTGCACAGGGGTAGGTTGTTATGGCCGCGATACTTGCGGTTTCCTCGTAGTGGTCGCAGCTCCTCCTCCTCGCCTGGGTATCGTCGAGCATCTCATTCAGCACGTTTTAAATCAAAGAGAGGCTGCGGTTTGGTAGCTACGTTGGCGTACACGCTTCAGTTTCAGATTGAGTTGTCCAGGTCACCTTCTGTTTCATGAGCGGTTTAGCAGTCATTCCGGCCACCCTGTTCACCTCTTCGGTCCAATTTGCCCTTTACTTTACGCCCACCCGCATGTGGTTTGAGAATACATAATCTGATTTTGCCGGGATTAATGAAAATTAATTTCCTAATACAGGCGGAATTCCGCATAGGAAAATGTTTCTGCGAAAGCTTATCTATCCAATTATTTTCATTCATCCTTATAATTCTGTAACCGATATTTCAATTTTCTTGTAACCTTCATTATCCCGTCGGGCTCGCTTAGACGCTAGCTGGCAAGCAGACAACGTAACATTTGCAGACAATGCGGTCATGCATTATTGTCTGCACTGGCAAGACGTACCCTTTGTTATAAACTCAGCTCAACGGTAATTCAACATTGCGCTTTGAGCAGAGATAACTATAGAAAAGTAGTTTTAATTACTGAACTAAAGAAATGGCTGTTAAGCCGTTTCCAAGCCAGCTGTACCACTGCGGCGTGGGTTAACGGTGTCTATATCCAATGGCGGTTAGAGAGTGCTACATCATCAGCGCATTTTCGCAATGTGGATTACCCTGTAGCGTTGCAGTCGCCAAAAAAGATTACCAGTGTCGTCATTTGACAAACGGATTTAAATGCGTACGAGCCATGCGTGGTGTCGAATTGGCGCGCCTAGGTAGGGTGACGCCTTTCAGTGCCCGGGTTGCGTTCTCGTTTCAGCCGGTACCTAAAGCACCTTCTATGGAAACAGATGTCTCCGCGCAGAACAATGACATGCCACGACCGCCAAACCGAAACTAGATTAATGATTGCATCATTATGTTCCAACGCCTACATTAGTTACACCAGTAATCGGGTACCCCAAAATTTGTCATGATACCCTTTAATATCATATGCACGGCGATCGTCGCCAATCGCCAGTTTGAGCCAGTTAGCACTAATTAAATAAGACAAATATATTTCATGTGGCGCTACAAATATAAATGCATAGTAGTTTACCCAATTAGAAATATATATAACAGGTTATTTTGACCTAAAGAAAATGCGCAGTGTGATTTTGTCGGTTGAATGAGAGATACATTATTCGAATAACGAAATGTTACTTAGCCGTTACTTCACATCGTTGTAACATCCTTCTAAGACTAGGTTTGATGTTTCTTCTGTTATCCTTTCAGAACTACGATCAATAGAGTTTTTATCACAGCCATACTAGCAAGGCATATGCTTCGAGTTGTAGAGTGGGACGTTGGTCACATTACTATTTACTTGTAATCTGTATCATAGGATGGCACATATTGGGAATATTTGCGAATGCATTTGTTAGATATCATCAGTAGTTTCGCAAGGGTGTATACCTGATTGCTTAAATTGTGAGCCAGAGCTCATGAATGAATTTTTTGTGCTGAAGTCGGCAATCGAAATGTATTGTTCAATGCTATGTCGAAGTGTTCTTCACGTGCACAACCAGGTAAATAGATAGGTAGGTAGTTCAAAGACATGATGGCACGGAGGCTAATTTGTCCTCTTATCTTTCTCTTGTTAGTTTCAACGGAAAGTAAAATTCCGGGCAAAGGCTTTGGTTGTTTCGCGTGAAGAGGACACGGAACAGACAAAAACATTCTGTTTCTTTGCCGTCCACGTTAAAGACGTGATTCATAAGAAAAGAGACAAAAACATTTTTTGTTGTTTTCGTCTTCTTTGTTAGCGAAACTAAGAAAATGTTGAATTGTCGATACAAAATTTTACTGCTATTTAAATATTTGTCATTACATTAGAGAATTGTTCAGCTGGTAGACTTGATTCAAGTTTCAAGGGGATGTCCTATCACATTCTTCCACAGGTACAGTCAGTGATTTTCCAAATCATGGCAATCTTAAACCTGATGCTGCATCATTTTGCCGCGCTCAAGCATGTATGGGAGCGAAGCCCACGCGCAAAGATTCATCGCTGGGCCCAGGAGAACGCAAAATGCGTATATTTCAGAATTTAGAGAGGTTCTCATCTTCCTCTGGTGTACCTTCTAAAACCCAGGCGCTGTGCACTCTTTGCGCGCAGATTGCGGCACAGATGACATATCATCGCTGCGCACTAATCGAGGCGCACGCGGGTCGCCATAATGCTTAAGTCATAACATGCTGTCATGTGACGTACCCCGCAACGAAAGGATGTCACGTTCGCGTCACGTCACGCCCCGGTGTTCAAAATCACGTAATATTCATGCGAATTTTCTGGCAAAACTATGAGTTATCTGGGCCAAAGAGCTTTAAGATTACATTTAACGTCGTTCGATTACCTGATCGCACACACAGTTTCTTAGCAAGACACCGTAATAAATTTAAAATGATGTCACCGAAAATCGTCGCGCCCCACGCGCGGACTCATCATTGAACATACGCAAAGCAGAAAAAAAATAACGGTTATATAGCAGCCAACAGGCAACATGAGCCCCTGCTGTCATCGAGGATCCTTAGCATCTACTACTCACAACAGTCAGCCCGCTTCATTCCGCTCACGCATCGAGTCACCCTCCTCTAAAAGCCCGCGTGTCCATTAAAACATTATTAACTTGTGATCACAAAATACGATGAGGTGAACAACGGTTTGTATTCAAAAATAAACTGCGCCAGGACAGAACAGACGCTCTTTGGGTGACCAGGCACGCCACAGCGGGAGACTCATCTTGTTCCAAACGGATATCCCGCTCACATCATCCACCGAGCCCGCAGATCAGAGACTACCCTGGAGCGTCTGGTATGCGCAGGGCGCAGATATTTAGAGCGACGTTAACACTAAATGCAGGCGTTTCATTATCTGTTTCGCGGCCTGTAATGTATCGGGACCTAACAGACAGTGCTTACCATCAAAAGGTTCTGCTTACCGCCGTCAAGCGAACCATAAACAGAATTATCGACTTGTGCTTTGACGCCGTTCGACGGTCCCATTAACTAGCTGCTCGCGTCTGACTTAGCTGAAACGAAGCGCATATTTGGGTCTCGCCTGGTTAGAGCGAAACGCTTTCACGCGGTCAGCCCGTGGAGCGCAAGTTTGTTTGTTTCAGTAGAGCAGAATAGAATGCAGAAATCTGCCCAATTCACTGTTTGAGCGCCTGCTCGACTAGACACATCACCAAATACGTTGCATGATACGTCACAGTGAACGTCATTTCATCGTCGTGCTCTAGGCCCTACAGTGCTACCAATGTCTTATGATGGGGGCAGCTGAGGTTTGGGGCTGGTGACTATGGAAAATATGTTTGATTGCCGAAACGCCAAAGCTATCGAAGCACTTCATCCCGGAACGCTGGGGATATCCAGAAAAATGAGTAAACATAAATAGTCATTTTCAACGGTCAGACATCGTTGCAGGTGTTGGACACGCACCTTGTCGATTCCATAACTCCCATCTGCCGAGCTTGAAATTTTCGTAAAATTTGTCCAGCCAAGTCGCTTCATTACTTTTTCTGCACATTAGTTTTATGCAATGTATGCCGATGCGAGCAGCGGCGTTTAAGTGCTTGTGGCTGCAACTTACCCATATCCGTTTCAAGGGGATTGAGCCGCCTGATCATCCAGTCATAGTCGATTTTTCCGAGCCGCGATTACTTCACAATGCGATGGCAACTCAAAATTTCATTGTCAGACTGCACGTTGTTATTAACTCTGACAAGAGTAGAGTTAATTATTCAGTCACTATCTTCATCCAGGCCAACAGCTCGACTGACGACATCAACCTTGAAAGAGCAGACGAATCTGCGCTCGCAATCACTCTCTTCACACGTAACGCCGCGAATGGTCGTTGTCAATCGCCGGGGTGCCGCCTTATGTAGCAAAGGCGTCATTTTGTCAGCGGACGTGCCCCTCCAGGCGCGCTGAGAGTGTCCGGAACAAAACAAAAACACCAATGCGCTACAAGCCCAGCCCACTTTGTCTGCATCAATCCAACGGTATGACTTACGTTAACGACAGCAATCGTCGTAATGTCATGCGCTTCCCGCCTGGCCTTTGGTTTGTGCCAAACCGGTCACCATCGAGCGAGACAGATCAAAACTCGCCGTATTCGTATACCCGGCCGCCGTCAAACGCGGCATTGAACTGGGACGTTACGGCAAAATTGAATCGTTCGCGTCCTTACCGCTACGGTCTGCACAGGCAGACCTCTTCGATCGGCATGTCGATCATCGAAGGCAGTGCCGATCGGTGCCCTTCTCGCGGATGCGTTCGACAGCTCCTCATCTTTTTTGCGATGGGTGAAGAGGTCGCCGATTTCGCGAGAAAGGCCACAGATGAACGACCGCGTTCAAGGGAATACGTCGCTCGACAGGTGACCGAATATACCTTCTCGCCGTTTTATCGCGCAGCTTCATCAGAGAAGCAGTTCGAGTTCGGTCGGTTTGCAATTGTGAAGAGGTTTCAGAGGAGATGGAGGATAACTTCCCCGCTCTAACGAAGAACGCAAAGAGACGGGGCAAGAATTTTATTAAGGCATAGCAAATTCGATGTTGGTCAACACTTCGTTGGTGTTCAAATCATTTATTTGATAGGAGTTTATTTTGTCATTATTGAACTGAAGCCCGTGAGTATACCAACAGGTTTCATCTTCAATTCCAGGGTGAAGGTCGAGTTGATGTGACATGTGTATTAAACTGCTTTGTCACGTATTAGGAGTAGTAGTGTCTCGATGTCAGCGCATGAATTTGTTTCAGCAGCTATACGGTTTTGAGATAATTTCATTGGTGCCACACAAAAGCTCGTTTTGCGGTGGACATAATTTGCTCTTCAAGATTCATGAAGTGCTCACTCAAAATCCCTCCATATTGTTCCTGATTTGCGCTTACGAAGCATAGTGCAGGTGGTAAAGCGTTTTCTCTTGTCCAGGTTCATGATTGTAGCCAGTTCTCAGATAGATCGGTCACCATCCGTCTCACATCTTTAAATTCTTGATGAAAAGCCTACCCAAGCAAAGGTACAGAACCAATCCTTGTGCTTCGAAAATTGTCTTTATGGTAAAGATTGTAGTTAATTATTCCCTGTGGAGGATGCTATATTCGTACTCGAAAAGTACGCCAGACAGTTGACCGACTGCCAGTCTAATCGGCATCTTTGAGGTCCATCGTTGCCCGTACCCAGAACTTGAATGACGATGATGACGCAGATAGACACGCGATTCAGTTATCTGCCGCCGCAGGTAGAGAAGGTGAAAGAAACTCGGAGCACAAACTACGTAGACCGCGCAGCTGACGCAATAAATACTGCGGACAAAATGGGCAAGTCAGTCGCGAACGATAATACGTTACCGCCGGACGAGAGGCCGATGGCATGTCCAGTCTGATACAACACCAGGCCAGTGACTATTGCCCGTAATCACAGGTGCCTGAAATCTATATTGCTTCGGCGGCCGCTCAATTTGACATTACGCTTCGCATTCACACTCATGAGAAAGTGCTTAGGCGTCCCCGAACTTTGTCCTCTAGTTCCAGGCTCAAGGTGATGAATTGTTACAGTCATATAAAAGAAAGTGTCACACGAGCAGTAACGTGATTTATCGCCGAGTCTGAAAATTGACCTACGGTCACGCCCGTTTTCAAACATTTCAAGGTTCATGAAGCAGAAAGACTCCCGGCACAGATCTGATGATAAACCCTTCTGCGAATTCATCATCAAAAGCAAAGAAAACAAATCGCAGCTAAATAATCTGCCTAACAAATAGCCTATTCAAAAAGGCATTGCGGTATTCTCATTATTTCATTTCTGAAACATATCATATGCATAATAGGCGTTCAGAATCTAGCCGTCCCCTGTGTTCATATACATCTATAGAGGCGGGAAGCCACCCGTCGCCACTCATTGTCGATTTGCCAATTTGTACATCAACTTGATCGGGTGCCGGGATCTCTCAGTTTGTTGTTGCCATGTACTTGAATTTTGTCCAATGTAGGCCAATATCAAAACAAAACTGACTTTACTCAAACCTTCAGTTGCCGAGGGCATTGCGCGGCTTATCCCGTTAAGTGCGAAATTCGAGAAAATAAGATACAGGGGGAGAACTGCCAACTGGCAGTTAAGGCCAGTTGCACGAATATCTGCCGTGAGTTTGCATTGTGAGCGCCCTTCCCAGAGAGGGAACGTCTGCCCTTTACGGGTCGGTCGATTGTATACGGATGACTTCAAAGTTATAAGAAAGACTCGTCTTTTATGGGCACTAGTGCTGAACCCTGTGCAAAAAGAAGCAAAGTGTTATCCTGCAGACACGGAAGCGTATGGCCCAGGCGAAAATCGATTTAGAGGTTGAGCTGCCGGAGATCTTGTCTCCTGAAGGCTTAGCAAACGCTGGCAAATAGACACGCCATAGAGCGTATTCACTATCGATACTGGTTCTGCGCGATTTATCTTTACCGACCGTATTTTCCACTTTCGTTGTTATTTACTTATACGCGCAGAAGGTAAGAGCCTGCCGTTATCTTGCGCCACATATACAGTGCCTTGTCTAAATCGCCTTTAAGAATATGTTTGTACCGCTTCGGCACATACTTATCGACTCCAAATAAGGAGGCCGCAGAATACACCTTTTTCAATCGCACTGAACATAACTCATTTTCAGAGGTTGCAGAAAAGATATCCATGATCCATGTCCGTGTCAAAGCAGCACGAATTATGTTCAATCGTCATTGCCAGGACGTCTGCTTTGCGTTAATGCACGACATTGCGGCACTTATAGAACAGGCCCGAAATAGTCTCAGAGCACGTCCGTCGGTAGATTACGGAAAGCGAGCACATGACAACCGCGAATTATTCGTTTCAAATAACAGCGTCGATAAACTCGAAATAATTATATTGTCAGGAAGACCCCAGGACGCATATTCCGCCAGAGCACACTCTGTCCTTGTACAAGGGGAGCGGCCGATGTTTCCAGTCAAAGTACGCGCTACCTTGCTCGTGGTTCTTTAAGCCGACGCAGGCACTTTCGCTGATTACCGTAATAATCAGCATCAAGCCGCAAAACACATAGAACGCCGCTCTGAATTTGACTGCCCGTCTGTTCACTACGACATAAATGCGATATTGTCTGTTGGGTTTCCCGTTCGGGAGATGCGATACAGCGAAAGTCATACTGTCATTTCCATTTCATTCATTTGTTCAGCAATGGCCTGAGCGCCTACATTAATGTGAAGGGATTATCAGATTTCAAGGTAAACACTAAAAAAAAGAAGCATAGTACACCATGTGGACCACGACATGTGACATACTAAACCGTAAGTCCAAAGGAATACTCATATCAGTAAACGAAAATCCAGGTTTAAAAATCTAAATGAATAATTTCAGCAGGGTCGTAGAAGAAAGAATCTGAGGATAAGCGGTAGTGAGATATGCATCAGGCTGATAACTCGGCCGTTGTTAAACGACGAGAGGTCGCGAGGTGTACATAACGGGTTGCACGCGTGATTTTATGAGTTCCATTTCAAGCGGTTGCAGTGGGTAGAGCCTTTAAGAAAGACATTGTTGGCGAGTAGTATTGATGTCATAAAGAACTGTTTGATGTCCGATTGGTAAGCAGCTCTAAATCGGCTGTTTTTGTTTGTAACTATATACAGAACAAGGGCGTCCTGCAGCGCCAACCTGCGTAGATGGGCTAGATGGAATCGTATTGGATGCAGTAGGTCGGTGAGCTCGATGTATAGGATTAGATAGGCTGTCATAACACTAGGTTTGTAAAGGACGGAGGGGAGGTAAATATATGAATGAAGCGATAGTACCTGGCGACTGAGTGCCATTATCTAGGTTTGACCATTAAGAGATAATCAGGCACTGATGGAGTTTGTGTCATGCTGGAGCACAGATCATTGGGATTTGTGATTTGCCTGTAAATACCCAGTCATCCGTAAAGAAGACGAGCTGGAACAGGCCGTTGACGTATAGCCGTGAAGAGGTCTCCGAGCATCGGTCTAGCCACTTGTGCATTGCTATCAGATATTGCCACAGACACTGTATTGGCGTCGTAGTTAGCAGTTACGGTCATTACGTATTTATTTAAGATTGTCGAGGAACACGATCGGAAGTACCATAAGAAAATGGCACAGTTTGAGGTACGGGTTGATGTTTGCGACAGTCATGAGTGAAAATTCTGTTAGATTCGCACGAAAAAACCTACGACATTACAACAAATTTGATGAGATATTGCGTGAGAAAGGAATATGATGATTTATAGCATTTTCACGTCGTCATATATAGGTAGCTGTCATTTTGTGGATCGAGATAATCCGCCAATCTACACCGCGGAATCTATTCGTGGCTAGGATTATTGGAAGAGGTCAGTGAATTTACTAAAAGAGGTTCTGTACCTGTCTTAATAGACAATGGCCAGTGGAGATAGATATAGATGCTTCACTAATGCGCGGTATATATGACATGCCATAGGCAGGTCGACTTCACCACCGGAGGAATGATTGCAAAACGCCATCAGATGAGAGTAGACTTTGCGCCTGTAGAATACGCCTTCGCCGGTGTCAAACGTATGCATATTGAAATTTCGTTATGATATATAACATTTTTGTATTGAGCGCGTCATCGAAAGCGGCACGCAGCTGCGTGACATTCTGTTTCAATATTGAGCAAGACCAAGCGACATGTTGCCAGTCGTTTAGTTGTTGAGTCTCTATTTTGCTAGTAGGCCAGGAAGGATTCCCATCAGACCTATTCGACAGTACAAAGGTATTATTTAATTGTTTATTTTTGCTTTAGTATGTCGTCAATAGATCTAAAGGTTGAATCTGCCAATCGTTGACTAACTATACCAACATTGGGTTATTCACGTTCAAATTATTTGTTCCTGTGGCTCCGCAGATGAATGAACTCTTTTCGGGGACTCGCCTTTGGTTTCCATTGTTTCAGTGTAGAGAGGAAATCATTAGCCAGCGGACAGTGAAGACTGCTGCAGCTCGGAAGGTCTCGATGGCGTCACAGGTAGTCACATCAGAGTGAGATCACGCGATATCTACCGCCAACTCGTGGGCACGCGAGTTCACGGCAGTTTTGGGGTATTCACAACCTGCGATTACACCATTATTCAGAATGAATACGCAATGCGTCTTCTTTGTGCCTTCGTTGGTTCCGCTAACGAACCAATCATATTGTTGCGGCCATACCGTCAAACTCGCGCTTTCAGGCTGATGGATTCACAAACCCATTGCCAGCGGGCTGCGTTCAGCGTGCTGAAACAAATCCAACAGACGACGCACACTGAGATAACCAAGCAAAAAGGAGTGCCTGCTATTTGCGACTACGTCTTGTATGCTGAACCAACAGCAACATGCCATGGCACAGATTCCGGGCCATTTGCGTCCAGCGTGATTACTTTGCGGTTAACAAGAAAACGAGAACCGTGACGATTGCCTGCGCCAGTTGATTGCCGGATTACCGTACCATCAAATTTGAATGTCGTCAGGCATGTGAAGACGTCATCGCCGCCAGAGTTTCATTGCGTGATTATCGTTTTGCGTCACTATATCTTCAGTATTGTCGTCGCGCGAGTTCTGTCCCGCATACCATAGAACTCCATCGCGACTGAGAGATAGGGAGTGGAAACGCCTAAAGCGATACGTTTCAACGCTAACTTTTTTCGTTGGTAGTCAGTCGTACCAGAACAAGCCATATCTATTAACATATGAAGTAAAGCATCGTTCTATCTTCAAGAAGTCAAGCCAGGAAAGAAAAATGGTTCACATTTTCAGTAGGATGAACTTTTGAGTTAAGGACAGGTTGAAGGGAAGGCAGGAGAAAGACAAAGAGTTAACGGCTTGTCCCGCTCATAGCTTGGGAGAGATGAGGATAACACAGGAAGAACAGAAAAATGAAAGCGTAAAAATCTCACAATGTTTCCGGGAACATTGGTCACGTGCCACCACTCGTCACGAAAGTCATCTTCTGCCCCAGGCGTGCTGTTCATATCTAACGAAGTGTTTGCGGCTTCACCAGTTAATCAGCACCTTGCTGGAATGTTGTCGCCAGCGCGCCTAACGTCCGCTTCGCGTCGTGGTGCCAACAGAACAATTAGCTAGTATACGGGACGAATTGCCGCTTGAGCCACAATCTAATTTGGCGCAGGAACTGTCCACTCGACGAAGGAATCCTGTGCGGTAAGAGTCTCAGTCTGTGGTCATCGTCTTCGTCAGCCAAATTCTGGTTGGAACGGAAGACCCGATCCAAAGCATAGAGAGTTCATTGTGATCGCAGCATGCCACAACTATTGTCTTGGTACAAGAAGAGGCGAGGAACGTCTTCGTTTGGAGGCCGTTGACCAGGCCGTGTCTGTCTCAGGTATTCGACAATAACTTGGGATCCAACAAATCCCAGTAAAGGTAGTCTTGTGCCATTAGTATTCCTCTAGAATCCGCATCTGATCGTCTTGATTACGTCCATAAATCGGATATAGCTGTGTCGGTTTACAGCGTCAGCATTGTCCAGTATTTTGCTCAGGACATACGTTATTCTCAATAATTGCCACTACCAGAGTCCGGATGACGGTCATGCGGCTCGTCTAAATGCCCCCAGCACAGTCTTACACCATATTGCCAGATTTACCGAATCCTTACTGACCTATTAGCAAACAGGTTACGATGCATGATCACAAGGTTATCTGATAGCCGAGGATTATGTTCTGATCTCTTCCGGTTCTTCCACGCACGGGATGGAGGTACTCAAGGAGGTTACATTGAAAGTAGTTCTTCATTTGGCATTGGCAAGCTGAGTTGAGTGCGACGTTCAGCAACACATTAGAAAGAGGGTGATTAGCATGTTTGCGCTTGAGTGAACTGTTATGCTCTCATACAAAACCTCTACTGGTAGCATGATTTCAATTGTTGCTAACGGTACAAGTCGAAGTCTACATGCTCGGAGAAATGCGCTAGTATATTTTGATTGTATAGGATATAGTTTGTACTACAGCAGCCAGTTAAATGTGCCCACGTAATGCCATCTTCAACGTAGAGATTGTGCATAGAGTTTTGTAAATAAAGGACAGGCGTCACCGCCTGTCATTGGCATTCTAAGGAACATATGTCTATATTACATGGACCAGCCGTTACTGATAAGAAGGGGATATTGATGTTACGCTGTAGCAGGATGGCGGTTAAGGGCAGAGATTCTGTCACGGAGGTGTCGATATAGGTCTTCAGCAAATCGGCATTGTTGCTTGCTGGTCACGAGTAGGAATAGAGGTCTGCATACATAGATTATCTGCATATAACGAGGTAAAATATGGCATTTCGCGTCGAATCGAGTAAATAACACTTCGCTAGACGTATATCGATTAATCACGCTGTCGTCATACTGAGCGTTCTGCGAGGTTCTTCATGGCGTAAATCTACACAAAACCTCTGTGCGGTAGAAAGGTACGTCGATCGAACGGCTCTTCACGTCGAGAGCACACCGTGGGTCTGTGCTTACTCTCTTCACGTAGTAACAGCGTTGATAACAGTCTATTGAGTCTGACATCGCGGAAACCATGCATTATTTTGATATTATTCGTTGCTCAAGATACATTTGCCATTGGTACTAACCAGTTTACGTAGTGCGATGACAGTAGAAGGCGGCGACGCCGCGGCAGTGAGTACTGTTCTCATGACCATCTACGATTGGTTGAACAGCCAGAAGCCGGTTTTAACGTGCTGTTGCGCGTATTTGATTATAACGGCATGAGTTGTTTTAGCAGCAGCGTTAAATGTCTTTAGCAAATCGTCGTCATGGCATCGTTTGGCAGTTTTTTCACTTATATAGTCGAGCATATATAGCGGAAATCACTCTGTTAGCCAAAGGCGTATAAAACGGAGATTCGTAATAGTTTTTCGGTAACAACGATATCGAATGCCTGAAATGGCATACTGTTTTCAGGGTGTTTGGAGTGTCTGATATTTTCCATATTATACCATATTACTGGAGGATGTTCATGAATGTCTGAAGAAACCCGGTATGGCGATGCCATGACTTATTTTTCTGTACTCTGCCGCTCAGATCTCCTGTTGTATCGTCTAGCCCGCGCGTTCCGCTGCCGTCATGCCGAGATGTTCATACCAGCAGCTCGCCTGATGAGCTGGAAGCTTGCACTGCGGATGTTTCATAACATATAATTGCAATTAATTAAGTGAGATTATACAGTGCCTTTTGCCTGAAATTCCAGTTAATACTCGTTGGATTATGTTACTCTTTTCAAGGTGTGCCTGGCGGTTGTATTTCGCATGTTTGCAACTATAATCAGGTAACAATTGATTTGTAGCTGATATCATAATTACAGGAGGCCGAGCCACTTCACCCATGTGCAGTCAGGGATTTCCATCATTCGTACAAATAGTTATGGGTATCGTTACCGGAAGTGTTTCGCGGGGAAGTTCGAAGACTACCCCATGTATGGTGATGCATCAACTTCGGTTAGTACGTGAGGTACTGTCAGAATGCTCTGTAGGCCGTCTCAGCTGATCTGAGCGGCAGGCCGCTGGGTGGTTGCCGTGAACGGTTTCATCGTCAGTACACGCGTTTCGCCAGTGGAATGATGCGGGTACGTACGTACCGATGAATCGCGACTGGTTTCCCAGCAGTACGTGATGAACCAGTTGCACCCGACAGTCGTAATTTGCAACTTGCCATTAATCACAGACGGGCCGACGTCAGAAACGCTAAATCCCGTTCAATGAAATATTGCTGCCGCCCATGGCTATCCTCCATCGTGGACATTGTTTACTGATGTCACTTACGATATTAGTGCCCCGAGGAAGTCATAAGGATTACTTACATGGCATTTACGCTCTGTCATAACTTCCTCCCAGGCCGATTCGTCGTGATTACGTGAAGTTCGAGGATGAAGCAGGGTTCCTGCGTTTTACGGTTGGACATTATGCGATTTGCCGTGCCGGTTTGGTACACGGCCCTACTCTGCTCTGCGCTCGTCTCTTGATGATAAGGCAATTTCTATTTTCGTTGGACGTTTCATCAACTGGTATACAGCTGCGTCTGTCTCGTTGATGGAGGCTCAGGGCCTGAGCAACGGCTATACAGCAGAACCCAGCGGCAACGGTACATAGCCCATGAGGAGTTGTCAGGGCGGACAAACGAAGCTGTCCGTCCCCTTTGAGGGGAATGAGGGGAACGGATCGGCGTGGAGTCGCCGGTTTCAGTGAACTCCATGAGGGTCACGACGCCGACGAGCCTGCCTCGCCTTCCAGCAATCCCGGTCGATGTAGCCTGCAGCGCGACATCGACTGGATTTGCTGGCGAAACAATTGCCAGAGCCAGATCTGCGCAGTGTAACAATGGCAAGACATCCAGACGGCTACGCCGCATGCCGCCGTCTGATGATATGCCTACGGAACGGATGTCACGCGTCAGTCGCGGGTAGAGCGCATTCAGCAGAACGTCCCAGACGGAATACGTCCTGGAACGTATGGTTTCAACGCCGCCCACGAGCGGCATGTTTTTGCCCAATTCGTCGAGCCATACGATGTCATGTGTCGAGAAGGTCAGTCCCGTTAATTCCGGGATGAGGTATCCTCCTCCTGCATTACCGGGCCGTCTGCCATTGAGGCCAGCCATTCAGTAACGACAACAGCCCCGGTAAATTTCAACGCATCAGAGGCGTGTCCTCATAAAGTCATTTCATCGCTTTGTGCAATATCCTCGCTCGCCCGATGAAGTGCGATGATGACTGTCATTTTCGGCGGCGTTTCTTCAGTGCAATGACGTCATTAGCGGCCGCCTGTGCCCATGACCATTGAATTGATGTCTGCGATTGACCGGACTTCCGATTGCCGTGGCATCGTGGCTGGCGGCTCTGCATCGGTACATCGTTTCATTCTCCGCCGGCGAGTCGAATTAGCCTAATCTGCGATTTGCTGGATGTGACGGGTGAAATAAGAATATTGTATCACCACTGTTTGTTTTAGAAAATCGGGTTATCTTCCAAGAAAAACTTTATTGTAGCAAATCAGTTTTCGAGCCCAGCCAATAAGCAGGCTACTCAATGGCTTTGCCCAGTTGTTCCAATGTGATTTCGGGATAGCTATTGTAGGCGCACCAGCACGCTGGCGGTTAAATTCAGCCCGCCGTATTCTTTTTTGTGTTTCATACTGCGTCATCGAGAGCATTGTAACACATTGAAAGAAGAAAAAAGCAATAAAAATCCCATAAACTATTTTCGTTGGGTACGCACGAGACTGAGTATAGCCCTGCTGCAAACTTTACGATAGTGTTTGAGGTATTCGCGTGATTCGGGCCAGTGATCAAACGACAGCAAACTTAGCCAGTCGTCATTAACAGAAGAGCCGAAGCCACGCCCAGCGTCAACGGGTTCACTGGCGTGGCAGCGGACAGACATGGCTAATTCAGAGCGTTAACATCCGAAATCACAAATGCGTCCGAGCGTCACTCATTCAGAGCATCCAAATAACACAGTGCACATCACGACCGGGTCCAGTTATCGCCCGAGGAGAGCTTCCTCAGGGTCACACCAGTCAGACGAACGTGACCGACTAGTACCACCTCACCCGGACACCATTTTGGTGATGACGAGGACGGTCGGATTGTTCTGCGTCGTCGTACCGCGTCGAGGTCGCTCAACTGCCAAACGAGCAGAAAGTTATCGCATTGTCGCCCAGCTTCACAATGGAGATAGTATATGCAGTTCCATAAAAATTGAACTAGCAAGGAAATGTAAAAAAATCGCAGAAACACAGGTAGAGAACCTAGGTGCTCTAGCTGATAGGGCGCCGAGAGACCAGCCGCATCAGCAGGCGGTAGCCCAGAAGCGGTTTTTCGGAAACGCATCGGGTACTTCATCTCCTTCAGCGAGGTTATGTCCAAATAAATCGCATAAATTATTATCTAACATCTGTTCCTATTGTGCCAGATAAACTCACAAGCGGCCGGTCATATGCGCTCACCATGTCTTATACTACTTCATATCGGCCATGCAGAATGCGTAGCCAACCTGTAAGGATAGGCTGACGAATGAAGGAGTTCACTGCGCGAAGAATAATCAGAATCTTCCCGAGTAACAGTGACCGAGTCACCGCGACCCGTACGAACTAACATCGCGTTGTGATCAAGGCATTGTTGGGCTCCACGCACGTGACACCAAAGACAAAATTGCCACACCCAAAACGCCGACACGAGGCGGCGCAGTGAAGAGCCAGAAGGGCTTTCACCGCCGTTCATTCACCTTGTCTTCCCTAACAAGAGCCAAGCCTCAGCTGTAGCGAGATTGCAAGAGGCGAAGGTTACTGAGTTCGCGCGCATCAGAATAGGTGTTCAAAGTAATCGCCGCCAGTTACCGCGCGTGGATGCGACATCCGGCGATATCAGCAGGCGGTTGGCTGGGGATTTATAATCGGGAATCGCCCGTCCAACATTAAACACCTCTGTTTGCTCATCGCTGCCACACTTTAATCATCGCTGTTGAAATTTGAATTGCGCAGAAGCCAAAGCGCTAATGGAGTGATAGAAGGTTAAAGGCTTCACACCATATATGCGTCTTAAAACCGCAAGCCGCCATTGTGAGTTTAGTAAGCGCAGTCCGATATCTGCAGAAAACACGGAGGACGACGCCCGTCGAGGCCATTCAGCTACTCCATTCGCCAAATTTTGTAAACTATCTAGTTGTTGAAGGGCGTCTGCCACCTGCTATTTGCGTTCAGATTTTTCGGCAGGAAAATGCCCTCACATTGAAATACCCTATTTTTTCCCCGAGTAGATTAAACAGCTGGTGACTTCATCTCCGCGCATTTCACGACCACTTTACTGTAAACATAAAGGTAATAACATTCCGATATTTATTTTACAGGCTGCTTTTTCCAATATTTGCAGGAATACGCCAATATCATGTCGTACTTTCAATCCGTTCGTTACTTGAGAAGATTACGTTATTTACACTGCTAGATAGTCCCGTAGTGTGTGGTTTATCCGACGATACAACGCATGGCCACAGCAATGACAGGTTAAGAGGCTTCACTCCTCTGTTGTTAAATCGCCGAAGAGGAGGTCGCCTCTGCCCAGGCGCGTTCAATTCTGGCACTGCAAGAAGGAGATTTCCACTCACTCTTAACTCGCCACGGAGCGCCGCTCGTCATTAAACCAAACGTCATCTCATGCCAGAGTTACTCTCCTGCTGTGTCTCAGGATCGTCGTTGCCGCCTTCATTACCTGTTTCAGGTCTGAATTGCGCGATAGGGTGGGGAGAGCGCATGGGGTGAAAGGGCGACGAAATCCTGACACTCACAATCAAAATAGAGGATGGTTATTGCTCACAGCTGCGAGCGATTAATGAAAATACTTCTGCAGCGGTTGTCTGATCGCGGCGGCGTTCCACACATTGTGACAGGGGAGGGACTCCGCGTACTGGTGCGCCGTGCAGCGCCGTGCCGGTCAGGTTACGGACTCCAATAATTCTCCATCTGCGACAATAATCTCAGGAGATTAGCAGTGTATAAAAAATAAACAAAAGATACATAGTTTTTCTTTCCAAAATTTTTTTATCTGAACTTTTTTATCGCAGGCGAGTTATTAGAGTGACTATACAATTCCAAGATACCCAACACCGCTGTGTTTGGAGATTTGCGTTTTCCTTTCTGTCCCCTTTTAGCCTCCAAATGATTATCATATCACTTGTCCAGTTTCACTTGCACCTTGTATTAATTGCATTATGTTCGCTCTAGGTTACTGAAAAAGTAACAAATATTGTTTGTTACGCGTAAAAATAAAGGAACTCGCCAGACCTGCTGTTCACAAAGTGAACGCGTTATAATTTCAGCGATTACCGATGTGCGAAACGCGCGTCTACTTTTGCGCTACTGCGATGGTCTGATGATAACGCAGGTTCCATAGACAGCTACAACACTGGGACAGTGTAGTTTGCCAGCGGGATGAACGCGGCGTAAAGACAGTGAAGACAGGTATGCGGAATGTGAGTGTATGTATTCATGACTTCAGCATATTCTTTCAGTTGTCCAGATGCCGACGGCTACTAATGGGACATCAAGCAAAGAAAAAGGTAATCGGGACTTTTTTGTTTATGATTATTCAGCGATTTTAACATGGCAGAAACGAGGTCGAACGTGCCGAGGATGGTGTTCTGATACTTATATTATCATTAAAGTGTCGGATTTTCATACTTACAAAAAAAGAATTAAAACATTGAAAATAAAATAGTGTAATTTTTTGCCTGAAAGAGGCCGCACTACCTGTTACTAAAAAAAGTAGTAGGTCACGTTTCTTAAAGTAAGAAGTAACAAAGGCCGTCGCTAAACAACGTCACTTGTAACGTCGTCAACACAGTTACAACAGAACTTGAAATGCCATTTTCCTCAGTGATAGCATGTTTTGTTGCCATTGTTTTTGTTCTCGTGTTGTACCACAGACACATGATGAAAGTCTAAAGATACGTAAAGATAATTAAAGCCAGTTTGCTTAAAGGCCACATTTGAACATTATTATTTGTGAGGACGGTGTTTCGATTACGCTTATAAAAAGAATCTATACATGAAATATAATTAGCCTTTAATACTTTGTATTACCATGCCACAAGACTTTTCAAAATTATATCTGCTGCAACAATTTATAACCCTGAAAAAAGTCGAAAATAAACTGTCAAACTGTAAATAGCCAGTGTCTGGTTTAAAGGCACGCCGTCACGCAGAACATTTCCAGGGTGATTACTGTTCCAATGTCTCTGCGGTATTGTTGGTGAGAGTGCCTATGTTTGTCGTCTAGGCATTTATTATGGGTTTATATATACGGACAGCAAAATCAGTTCAGATATTAAATTACCCACGAATAGACATGAGCACGTTACACGCCAGCTTGGGTTAAAGCGGCTAATACGCTTGGTTGGGGTACTGTTCCAACCAAATCCAGTCACGCCATTAACGAAAATAAGCTCAAAGTCATGCCGAATATAGAATACTGACCACTGAATAATGGCGGGAACAATTGAGGGAATGGCTGTCATTTCATACGCCGTCACATGAGCCGCTGCCGCCGATAACGTCATCAAGCCATCATCTTTTGCAGGTTGGTTTGTCGATGCACTCACATTGCGCAGGGATCCACAGCTGTGAACAGAGGGCAGGGCCAGTTCATCTGTCGTCGTCAGCAACGATTCCATTTTGAATATTCTGACGAAAATAAATCTACTGTTGGAACGTCGTCAGGCCGACGGGACAATCCCAATCGGCAGCCGTCTCATCGGCTAAAAATAGCAGATACAGCCCCATCTTATTATTTGTGAATACGAAGTAAATTCGAAAATAAAATATACTTATTCTTCAGTGAAGTTTGCAGGCGCTCTTAAATATATACAAGTAAAACTTTAAAATGTTCCATGTTTCTGAATGAAATGAAGTCAATGTTCCTGCTGATTACAAAATACCATATTGGACGACGAATCGAGCATTAGTATATAATTAAAACTGTCACTTCATCTTGTCAGTAACAGTTACGGCAAATCCCAAACGACAAGGATTGGCAGATAAATCTGTTAAATGAAATACGCCTAATAATTCCCCCTCGCAATACAAAAACAAACGTCGCTTCGTGGGTGGTGGACAAAACATTCCAAGGGCGTCGATGCACTTACCTATCTGTTCAGATCGTCCTCGCCGTCTGTTTCCAAGGCCAGAATAGATGGGAGGATTGCCTGTGAATCGGTGCGACCAAGCGCGTCATCTTCGGGGAAGGGGGAGAAAGCCGAGGGGTAGAGTAGAGCGAGGCGCTGCCAGACCGCAGTGCCCGGGGTGGCAGGGACGTCGATTCGTTAACCGTTCTTCAGACACGTCACCACAAGAAAGCAGGGGGATCATAGGCCAGCCCGGACTACTCGATATACAGCGACGCGGCCCTGGTCATTGCGCACGCGGGAGCGTCGACTGCCCAGTTCCAGTACCGCCCTGGCGTCGGCGACGCAGATGAGTAATGATTGGCGCTATTTGCGTGCTCTGAACAGTTTCAGCTGCCGCCACATGTCTTAGCCGTGGGAGGTAATAAACGAGTTCAAGAAGGGTAGCTCAAAACTATAATGTCTGAATTCCGGGCAACAGCCAATTCACGATGTCGTCGTGGTATTCTGAGTTCCAGCTCTTCGAAACGAATGACATTGCCGCTGATAACTTCAGAGATATCTGCTGCATGCTCCAGATTGTACCGAATAAATCAGTGTCTTGGCTTTATTCGCTAAGAATTATTACGCCGAGTAATGGTCCCCGCAGCAAAATGTGCAACGCGTATTACCCGCATACAGGGTACTGCTCTGGCTTCATTCATATACTGCATAAACAAAAAACTGAGCGTAACAATTTTCAGAACAAATATAGAAGAAGGGAACATTGCCATACCAAAATGCCATAGTAATCGAGGAAAAATTGACTAGAAGAGAGTCCAGCTCTTTATGCACCACGGCAGCTTGTCATCAGCGCGGCGCACGATAAACACAACATTTATCAACTACTTCGTATAGATTCACTAGACCCGAGCGTGCGTGGTTTCATCTGTGAGAATATAACTGATATTCTCGCCGGTTTTCCATGTATATAAAGCAGATCTTTAGGCTTATATCTTATATTAATGACCATAGCCTCTATGATTACATTACACCATGGCACCTTGAAAAAGCCAGATAAGTCTGCTTATTGCATAGCGATTTTGTCTTTACGCCTGAATAAAGTCTGTAGTCGAATATCGATGCCAAGGTTATCTGCACCCACACAGACTGCTTCGGGATGGCTGGCACGAACCGGCTGTTAGGTAGTTTATATGGCCCCAGATTCCGCTTCGACGAAATGACGTGAGAAAACGAAAATACACTCCATGAATTGTCCCTTTGTTGCCTGCAACCTTTCTGTCACTATCTCGCTGCTTCTGAATGATGGCAACCCTTCCACATGAAAAACGTGAAGTTTGGTAAGTGCCTGAAGACAGTGTTATCTAGAAATATATATTGTTCAACGAGTTCCCGTGGAATACTGGCAACAGAACTACCTTGAGAAGTGCATACGTTTAGATTTCTATGGTGCCGAGAAAGTGAAGGAGAGGGGAAGACGAGAGCGCTCGGGGACTTGAGAACGCAAAACTGTAATTGGAAGATAGAGGTAGACCAAAGCTAGCTGCCATTGTCTCCGCCGCACTCATCGAACGCTTCAGAATTGCAAAGCCAAACGCCGGATGCCGACGTTCCGTGCTCCATCGTATTCGACGGGTGCAGTGGAAATAAAGGTAGCTAGCTTTAGGTCTACCCACTATAATCTATCGAATCAGAGCTCGGAGTTCTGATGCCCCTGCGCGCTCTCGTCTCCTCCTCCTCCTCACTTTCTCGGCACATAGAAATCTAAACGTATGCACTTCTCAAAAGATGCGGATTCTGTTGCAGTATTCCGGGAACTCGTTGAACAATATATATTTCTAGACAACACTGTCTTCAGAGCACTTGCAAACCATATTTCATGTGGAAGGGGTTGTCATCGTTCCCGAAGCAGCGATGCTTTCACTTGAGATAGTGACCTTAAGAAAGGTTGCAGATTTCAGCCGAAATTCAAAAGGTTGAGATACATTTAGGTGTATTTTCGTTTTCTCGATCCGGAGGCTTTTTCATCAAGCGGAATCCGCAAACCACCGTCGCCCTACCCTAGCTGCTTGAATTATTCTCCAGTTCGTGCCAACTGTCTACAGAAACGAGGAGTGGGGTCGCGTGATTCTGACCTTAACAGTAGGTTGCAGAAGGAAAGATGTGAAAATAAACCTTGGCGTCACATTGTTCATTTTTACAGACTTTTTGTTGCTGTATTCGGCGTAAAACAAAAATCGTATATATAGGCCAATAAGCAGACTGCAATACAACTTTTTCAAAAAAGATGCCATTAGGTAGTTGTATGTATCATAGAGAAATTTTATGGTCATTAATATAAAATATAAGCCTCAAAAAGATCTGCGTCTTTTTTTCCCCTGCTCACATGGAAGAATACGGCGAAAACCGTCTGAAGTTGCCGATGTTACTCACAGATGGCACCACACATGCTTCGGGTCTAGTGGATCTGCTTTCGGTCATCTATCTTTGAAAGTAGTTGTCATGTTTGGTGTTTATGGTGCAGCCACCTTGAGTAGCAGCGCTGACAAAACAGTTTACCCCCCCCCCCCTCTCCCCCCTCTCGTGGTGCATAAGAAAAGCTGGAACTCTTTGGTCAATTTTTTTTCCCTCAAATTTACCACAATATATTTTGAGTATAGCGAATGTTCCACCCAACCACATATTTGTAAAAGTTTTGTTGCACTCAGTTTTTTTATTTATACGAATTATATAATTCTGAGAATAGGGCTCGAGGATACCCTGTATGCAGGTTATGCACGTTACACGTTACCTCACTTTTGCTTGCAGGGACCCGTCTTCGAGCATAATAATTTTAGCAAATAAAAGCCAAAACGCTGGTTTGTCCGATACAATCTGGAGCATGCCTCGTAGGCACAAATATTCTGAGATATCAGCAGCAAAGTGTGTCGTTTCAAGGACTAGACTCAAATGCCGGCGATATCGTGAGGTAAACGTTTGCCCGGATTCAGACATTATAGTTTGAGAAGCTACCCTTCTGGAGGCATTTTGTACACTCCACATTGGCTAAGGCCTCAAAGAACTAATGGCGGCAACTGAGCCTGTTCAGAGCACACCAAATATCAGCCGCCAATGTCGACACCTGCGCGGTATTACTCATCTACGCTCTTGGGACCAATCCTCGGCCTCCTCCTCTCGGGCAGCGAACAAGAGGACAAGACTTGGGCGGGTCGACTTCCCGCGATTCACCAGTGCGGCTGCACTAATTAATTAGAGGCCCGCGTCACGATCGATAAGCCAACATATCGGGGAAGCGAAAGGTCCCGACGAGCGCTGCGTCCCCCTGCTTTCTTGTGGGAGGGAAGCAGCGTGTGAAACGGTTAACGAATCGACGTCCCTGCCACGGTTTTGCGGTCCTTTGGCAGCACCCTCTATTTCTACTCCCCTACCCTCAACTTTTTCTCCCCATACCCCCCTCCCCCGAGAGCTAGTGACCAACGCGCCCGGTGCGCATTCACAATTGTCGCTCTCCTCCCCCCATCTTTATTCACAACACTTAGAAGTAGTAGCAAGCGGGGGACGCGGTCGGACGGGCAGAGGCAAGAGAGTGCATCGACGCCCCTTAGATTTGGGACGGCCTTAAAATGTTTTGGCTCCACCACCCACAGAAGGTCGGCACTGTTCTCAGACTATTTTGTTATTATTATTAAACATGTCTTCATTGTAAAGATTATCTATAATCCCTTGTCTACGGGTTTGAGATTTTGCTGCCACTCAGACTGTTGCAACAAATAAGTGACAGTTTTTTTAATTATGCTGCAAAAATATACTTTCAGTTCGTCATTCAATATAGTATTTTATATCAATAGGAACAGTGGTAGGGTAAGAGCTTCCATTTCGTTCAAGTAAGCATGGGAACATTTTAAAGTTTTGCCTTTGTACCATATTTAAAATGATACACTTATACCTAAACTTCGCAGAAAACTAAGTATATATTTTTTTTCGAACGCGCACAAGGTATTTCTTTAAATAATAAAATAAGGCTGTATGCGCTGTTTTGACCTGCAATAACATGCAGAGCAATAGGATGGTTATTCGGGAACTGGCCGCCATTCCAGAGTTGTCCCGTCGGTACTGACGACGTTCAACGACAGATTTTGTCTAGGTCAGAATATTCTAAAGAAAGTAAATCGTGCGTTGTGCTGACGACACCCTTAGAGATCTGGAATGGACTGCTTTTGGGAAATACTGCCCTCTGTTCGCAGCTGTGGGATCCCTGCACAATGGCGGAGCAAAAACGTCGACGCCACTGCACCCTGGAAAAAACCAACCTGCACAAAAAGGTGATGAGCACAGTGACGTTGCAGCTTCGACGCTCTTTGTTTGGGTCGGCGGCTCGTAGTGTTGGCCGCGCACCGACGTTCAGTATCTTATGAAATGACTTGTACATTCCTCAATGCAGTTGTTCCGCCATTGTTCAGTGATTCCGACATTCTAATATTCTGCACGTGACTTTGGAAAGGAGTGTATTTTCGTTAATGAAGATATTTAAAGTTTGGTTGGAACAAGTACACCAACCAAAGTATTAGCTGCACTTTAGCCCAAGCTGAGCGTTGTTGACGTGCTAAATGTTTCCTATTCGTGGAGCAGATTTATTATCCGAACTTGCGTTTTGCTGTCCGACTGTACTCGCCATGTAAGCCCATAATAAATGCCCCAGGCGACCAAACCGTCCTTTCTCACAAAAGATGAAAATTAACTTTTTTTTTTTTCCAAACCATACACTGGGAACGACAAGGTTTCAGACTAATCACCTGGAAATGTTCACGTGACGACGTTGCTTAACAAAATTAATTTTGAAAGCTTTATTTACGAACTGAGTTTTGACAGATGTTTATGCATTCATAGTTTATTTTTCGACTTTTTCAGGGGTTCATCATAGAGGTTGTTTTTTTGTAACACAAAGGCTTCTCTTGAACAAGGCACCTTATTTTAAAAAAAGTCTTGCATTATGTTTTGATTTTAACTAAAAATGAACTCAATACTAAAAAAAGAAATATGTAAAACAATTATGTTTCATAATATAGGTTCTTTTTTATAGCGTAATCAGGTAAACACCGTCCTCACAAATATGTATGTTTAAATGGTGTCTTTAAAATAAGGCTTGAAGCTGGTGTGTTGTCTTTTTTACGTATCTTTAGACTTTCATCACATATTGTCACGCAACATTGACAACACAGAGAGCAGAAGGCTAAAGAAAGCTAATGATTTTGGCACTAAGGCAGTAAATATTATCACTGAAGAAATGGCATTTCAAACATTCTGTTAGAAATAACTTGTGTTGACGGTAACGCGTTACAAGCAACGTTGTTTATGGTAACGCGTTACTTCTTAGTAACGTATTAATGCACGCCTTACTTTTAAAGCCCTAACGTGTGACCTACTTACTTTTTTAAGTAACGGGTAACGTAGTTACGCTACTCATTACATCTTTCCAAAAACTAAAAAAATTACACTAATTTTGTTTTTCATGTTTTAATTCTTTTTTTGCTTAAGTACAGACGCATCCGACGCTACGAGCTGATGGGACCTATAAGACAGTCAAAAGAGCACCATCATGGCGTTCGACGTGTTTCTGTACATGTTCTATCATCGCTGAACCAATCATAAACAAAAAGTCCCAGTTACTTGTGCTTTTCATGCTGCTTGATTGGTCCCATTAGCCCGTAGCTTCGTCAGCATCTGACTTAAGCTGAAAAGAAGAATATGCGCGAAGTCATGAATTATTACACACATTCCACATACCGTAAATATTTCCCCCTGTCTTTGCACCGCGCAAAAGTCCCACTTTAGAAAAACACAAACCCCCACCCACTTTGTCCCAGTGTTGAAAAACGCTGTCACCCCATAAGACGCCGTTATCGTCAATTCATAAATAAATAGTAGCGCAAAAAGTGACGCGCGTTACTTTTTATCAGTATCGCAAATTGCAACGCGTCCTTTTTGTGTGGAGGTAACTTAGGTCTGTAGCGAGTTCCTTTATTTTGCACGTAACAAGTAACATATTTCGTTACTTTTTTCAGTAACGCCTAGAAGACGGAAAATAATTATAATGCAATTAATACAAAGGTGCAAGTGAGCTGGACAAGGATGACCATAATAATCATTGGAGAAGGGAAACAAAGGGGATAAAGGAAAAACGCAAATCTCCAAACACCTAGCAGTGTTTGAAGATTTGTGTTTGTTCTTTGGCCCTCGGGTCCCTTTCTGCAAGGATTATTATGGTCACTCTAAATAACTCGCCACCGAAACACCATTAAAAAAAAAGTTCAGATAAAAAAGAAAAAATACACAGGAAAGATGAAAAAAGAAGCGAAAAAGTGTATACCTAACATTTTATCTTTGTTTGTTTTTTATACACCGCTAATCTCCTGAGGTAATTGTCGCGGGTGAAGTGCCTGCAGCAGAAGGGAGATTGACAGGTCCGCCAAGCGTTGCTAACCGGCGCAGCTGCGCGACGCACCGAACCACGCCATCGAGGGTCCTCTATGCAATGTAGACGCCGCCACGATTAATGGCTGCGAATCAGGCCGTATACGCAAAGCGGACCGACCCGTCCAATGCGCGTCCACTCGTGTATTGTGCCATGCTCATGTCCTCATTTTTGATTGTGAGTCATGGGATTTCTCGTCCTTGCCCTCTCTACCATGCCTCCTCCCTCCCCCTCCCCCCTCCTTTAACCAGACCAACAAGTAGATTGTAAGAAACTACGACAACGGCACTGGCGGACTGAACAGTCAATTAGGGAACCTAGACTTTAGGGAGGAAGCAACTCACAACATGGATGACGTTTGCAGTTTAATGACCGACGGCTCCTGAACGGATTGGTTGCTCCGTGGCAGGTTAAGAGTGAAGTGGAAGTCCTCTCCTTCTTTTGCAGTGTAGCAGAGTGAACACTGGAGCGGAGGCGACCTCCTCTTCAGCGTTTGCTCTGCTAAAGGGAGGAGGTGGGAAGAGCTGCTAGTTTACTCTTAACCTGTCATTAACTTTAGTGTGCATGCGTTGTGTCGTCGGATGGAGAAACGCGACCCATAAACTACGGGACAGAAATCTAGCAGTGTAATAAATGCTTTGTAATCTTCTCAAGTAACAGGCAGTTGGAAAGTACGACGTGTGATGTTTGTGTGGCGAGTATTCCTCACAAACAATGTGAATCTGGAAAAAAGCAATACACTGTAAAAAAAATAAAAATATCAGGTGTTGTTGCATATGTTTTATTAAAAGTGGTCGTGGGGAAAATTAAGGAACTGGGAATAACTATGCGCGGGTGGAACTTCAGGTCCTCTAATTTGTTTAATATACTCAAGGAAGCTTTAAAAATAGGGCTTCCGAAGTGTGCTTTCAATGTGAGGCGAACTTCACTGCCGAAAAATCTGAACGCTAAATAGCAGGTGGCAAGAGAAGCTACGATTTACACGTACTAATGCCTTGCTAGATAACTTTTTAATTAAAGTTTGGCGGAATGGATGCTCCCTCTAACAATTAATTTACTCGACAGACGTCGACCTAAACTCTCCGTGTTTTTCTGCAGATGTCAGTTGCTCTTTGAGTCGCTTTACTACATACAATGGCAGCTGCGGTTTTTAAGACCACATATATGAGGTATTAAACCTTAGCTCTTCTATCACTCCATTAGCGCTTTTGGCTCTGCGCAATTCAAATTTCCAACACTTAAACGCGATGTTAAAAAGTAGTGAAAATAAAATGAAAACAAAAACAGAAAAGTCATTTAAATCGTTGGACGGGAACGAATCTTGAGTGCAACAAGCATCCCCAGCCAAACTGACAGCTACCGCCTGCTGTTTGATATCCGCCTTCGGTTCCCCACCATCGCATTATCCACGCGCAGTCAGGGGAACAGCGCAGCGACGTTCCCGCTGAGACGCCTATTTAAAACCGATGCGCGGTTTCATTCTAGTTTGCTTAAGACTTCTCTGAGGCTAAATTTCTTTGTGCTATCTTTCTCGCCTCTTACAGTCGTCATCTGAAACTACAGCGCGCCTTTGTGGGCGAGTAATACGTGTTAAAGAGAAAACAAGATGAATGAAAAACGAGGAGGAGGGAGGAGGAGGCACCATCCAAAGTACCCTTCTGAGCTCTTCCACTGCGCCGTTCTTTGTATCCCACCACCTGCGCTCCTCGTGGTCGATCGGGGCTAAACTTTCGTTTTTTAGTTATTGTAATTTTTGTCTTTGAACACGCTTTTACAGGTCACATTGCGTGGGACCCTATATGCGGTTCTGTGTCTAGCACGATATTTAGTTCGTACGGGTCGCTGCATTGTTGACTCGGGGAGATGTGGTCCTTTGACTTCGAAAGAATTCTGATTATTCTTCCGCTTTAGTGACTCCTTCATTCGTCAACGCCTACCCCCCGACTCCTTACAGGAGTTTTTGGCTACCCTAGTTTTTAAGTCGAGTGGCTCGTACCCCGCTTTTTGTATAATGTTCACCCGACCGTTTCAGAGTAGTATAAAAGGCATGGTGACTTTGCAAACGCGTACTTCTTGTTATGTACCGCTTTATCAAGTTTTCATCACAAAGAACTAGCTTACAATAGGAACTAGAATGTTAGACTCAATAATTTATACGATTTATTTGAACCACTTTAACCTCTCTTTGAAGGAAAGGAAGAAGTACCCGGTATACACGTTTCCAAAAAACGCTTCTAGGCCGCCGCCATGTTGCTGATGCTGATGCGGCTAGTGCGACTCTCGCGCCCTCTATCAGCTAGAACGTTTCTGCCACTCTCTGGGACTGTGAAGACCCGCTCAGCGCGGTTTCTCTACCTGTGTTTCTGCGGTTTTGCATTTGACGGTTTCTCGCCCCTGTTGAAAGTTTCCCTTAATTTTTTTTATGCGTGCTGCGTACCCTTTCTGTGTCATCTTCCATTGTGAGAAATAAGGCTGGTAAGTGCCTGCCATTCAAGCTTTTCTGCTCGACATTTACGGGAAACGAAGGAGGTGAAGGACGTTGAACGACCCTCGACGCGATTTTGCGAACATTGTTCTCCCCCTCCCAGAGATAATCCGCGTAGAATCCTCCGTCATCTCCAAAAAATAGTTGTCCGGGTTGGGGTGGGAAACGGGTCAGTCGCGTTCGTTCCTTTGACTTGGCGCTGTTGTGAAGAAAGGCTTCTCGAAACGTGCCTCCAACGAAGTCATCTTGGATTCCGTCCGATCGTGGCAAGATGGGACTGTCGTCGACTGTTACTGTGTTATTTGAGATCTTTCTGAAATAAATTATTTTCGGATAACGCTGCATCGTGTTTAGGTACGTACAATATATTGTTCGAATGTTAACACTTTCAATTGTACGCACCGTGTCCCGCCCACCGCGTGAACACGTTATTTGTAGAGCGTGAAAAATGTATGCCTTTCGGCTCTCTTTCTGCTGTAATTTATTTTTGACAGCTCACAGCGCTTTTTGTCGTCGGTCATGTGGCGAATCGCGCGGGAGCCGTCAAAACTTATCGTAAAAGACACACACAAAATCCAGAACTCATACTCTTCAAGCGCCTATCTGTTCTGTCGCAGTGCGAAAACTCCAACAAAAAATAGTTTATAGGTTTTTTATTGCTTTTTTTTTCTTCTCTCTCAATGGTGCTTACAATGCTATCTCGATGACCTCGGGAAAAATACGTGCACCATCTGCGAAACACAAAATACAGCGGGAAAAGACGAGAATTTAGCCAGTCAGGCATTGTTTGAAATTGCGCTTCGGCACAGGCTGCGCCTATCGAAATCTACAGTCCTCCTCGGTTAGGGATTAGCAAGGACGCCGGTGAGAGTCTAGCCTCAAACAGTGACCCGGCATCAATGAAAACGGTATTGCTGCCCCTGGGGTCGAGTTTTCTCTGGAAAGGTGTATAGGAAGCCTGATTTTTCTGCTCCTTTAGTGAGCGATACTTATTATTTCTTATTTCACCGCCGTCTACATCCGAAACCGCCGCAAATTGGAACGCTAGCGAATTCCGACGCCTCGCCGGCGGAGTGAATGATAAACGATGCTCCACCGTGAGATGCAAAATGCGGCCACCGGCTGACAGGTCCCGGTCACCACGGCAATCGGCTACCAGGTCCCGGTCACAATCTTTGCACCAGACAAGGAACGATCAATTCCATCGGATTCACTCGACTGCAAACGGCCAACCCTAACAATGCCAACGTCGTGATCCCAGCCAACCAACGAGTACGCACAGAAGGAACACTCAAGCAAAGAATGACGGAGTCATCATCGCACTACCCCTCCGAGGAGGACGCATGCGACGACGAGGACTCTATTACCTTTCACTGTCGTAACTTGCCAAAAAGAACACACCACCTGGCATCCCAGTCATTTTGAAACCTACAGGAACAGTGTCATTTTGGAAAGTAAACCCCAACTCAATAGCAAATGGCTTTCTTCCAGTAATACAGAAAGAGAAGACTCTATCACTCAGAATTGGCAAGGACGGTAGCCTCCTTCGGTACACATGACATCATATAGCTCGGCAAAACAAGTTACTTGCTCTGCACTTCATGTGGCAGCGTTGAAGCCACCGCCTACGTTCCTGAGACGTATTCAAAGAATCTGGGGAAAATCAAGGACGTTCCTCTTTGAATCACTCCAACTCTGCACTGCTAGAGTATTCTATTTGACAACTGCGTAACATCCGTTCAATGGCAAACTGCATATCATCAGAAGGCGAGTAGACGGCATAGCATAGAGCACATGCCATCTGGAAAGTGCCTTACTCGTATTTTGCACAGATCGGGCCAATACCACAACGTAGAGTGTTTCTTGGATTTCACCAGCCATCCAGTCGATGAATACTTTGGATCATTACGCTGCGGTGAAGTGCTTGGCCCTTAATCATTACAAGGATTGCACCAACAAGAGCGAAACGAAATGCGCTAATTGGTGGCAGAAATCATTCGGCGACATTCTCATGGAGTTCACGGAAACAAACGACTTCCGCACCATTTCGTCTCCCATTCTTCTTCGTGGTGGGGACGGACAAATCTCCGTTGTCCGTCCCCCTTTTTTGTGTATCTTCCTCGCGTTTATGAATTGCCACACAACATCGTCCTGTTTTGTACTTAATTATGCACTAAACCTTGGAAGTTGCTCGCGTACTCTGAGTTTCCGCCTCCAATGTCAACAAGACAAGATCACAGCTGACCATACTCTCCAGTATTCTGGAAACGTCCAACGAAAATGCGGCAAGCCGCGTATCATCAAAGAGACTCCGAGGGAAGCACCCCCAAAGAGCCCAAATAAGGACCGTATCTACTAGCACCAAACTCGACAGCGCTGACGCATCGCGCAATATCTGCAACCATTCTAAGAGCTACAGGCCACCAAAAAGCTCTCTCAGGTTTCACGATCCGTCACGATTTGAATCGCATCAACAAGGAGGTATGCACCAAACGTCTGATCTAAATGTTTTCTGTAGCTCTTTTTAAAGCCAATCCCGCAAACGTCAAGCCAGATGCCCGCTACAAGCTCCTGCAAAGTCAAGGCGTCTTACTTTGGAAACACCCAATATCGTAAAATGTGGCTTGAAATCAATAGAAAACAAATGTCCCACGTAATGGGAGACATACATAAGCGCAGCAACAATATTTCAATGGAAGCGCATGGGGGTTAAGATAACGACTATCTGACTTCCGTCAGTTGCCACTCGAGCATAAATATCCCATCATGGTGAGATGGTAAATCAGAGCTACCCCAGAATCTACGACTGTCAGGTTACGAAAAACTTGGTTCATCACGTACTGCTGTGGAAAGCCGAGTCACGCTATTCATCAGTCGGGACCTCGTCGTACGTGCTGCATGTCATTCCACCTAACGAGGATAACGAAACGCGTGTGCTACATGTCTCCTGACGATAAGCTCTCGTTCAGCTACTAACTGTAATCGTATACATCGCGTCAAATCGAAATCTTGGAGAGGACGACGCCTAGAGAACATTCTAAACACAGTACCCCCCCCCCCCCACATTATAACAACAGGATTTAGTGCGCATCACCATCTATGGGGTAGTGTTCGAACGACTCCCCGCAGGAGATGCCTTGCCGATATGGCTGATGCCCATAACTTATTTATTTTGAATGATGGAAGTCCCACATTTCTACATGGGACAAGTGTCAGCCGCATCCTGGACCTGACAGTTGTGTTATCGAGCTTTGCATCAATTGTTGCCTGATTCATAGTTGTAGAAACGTGCGGGGGTAATCATATCCCAACCCTACTCAATACTGCAATTGCCGTTAAGAAAAGAAGAAGCAACATAATCCAGCGGGTGAATTAACTGGTCCGAAAAGTGACAGATAAAGACATTCGTATAGTCTCCGCGAATTGGAGAGTGCAATTATATGTTCTGCAAAAACATCAACTGTACAGTTACAAACTTCCAGCTCATCGAACGAACAGTGATCTATGCTGAGTATGAACATTCAGCGCGGTACGACGGCAGGCAGAACGGCGGGTTAGACGATCTAAACTTAAGGAGGATCTTTGAGCGGCAAGAAGGTTACAGAAAAAAATAAGTCGTCATTTAGGTAAACTTATTATCGCCGATACCGAGGGTTTTGTGCAGACATTGGTCCTTGAACACCACTCAGTATAATATGGTATAATATGGAAAATATCAGTGTACTCAAAACACTTCCGCAGACTAATATCAACCATTTCGGGCACATTCATTATCATTGAGGTGCCCTCAGAAAACTATTAGAATCAATCCTCCGTTTTGCTTCACAGTGCGCAACTCAACCAGTGAATACTCCACTATATAGGGTCACTCGACTATATAAAGTTGGCTTGCCCGCTAAGTTTGATAACCGTCTTATGACCTTGTCCTTAAAGGAACTTGACGCAGCGCTTTCGCCTTTAAACCCAACTCGTGCCCTGTTCCGGATGGCATCAAATACGCCTTTAACCCATATGGCCGCAGATGTTAAAACCGGCTACTCGGAACTTGTTCAACCAATCATGGATAGATGGAGAGGTACCTGACTCATGAAGACGAGCAGAATGGTTCCTTTGCTAAAACGGGGAAAATCGCTACCCGCTTCTTTGTCGTATCCGTCCTGTCGCACTTGCAAGTTGCGTAGGAAAACTGAGTTAGAAAATTACCAATAGGCGCTTAGAATGATATCTTGAGCAACAGAATATCTATCCAAAAATAATGCATGGTTTCCGCAGTGGTCGGAGCTCAATAGACTCCTGTTATCAACCTGCGTTACTTACGTAGAAGAAGAAAGAGTAAAACGCAAACCCACAGTTGATGCTTTTCTCCGACGTGAAGGAGCGTTCGATCGCGCCACATGAGGCTGTCCTCCACTTTTAGAGGTTTGCTGGCTAGGGTGCTCTGTATGCATGGATAAAAATTACTCACAAGACGCTCAATTTTCATGACGACGAAAGAGGGTGATTCAATCGATCACTACGTCTAGCGAAGTGTTCCTCAGGAAGGTGTTTTGGAGCCGTACTCTATTTTATTTTACACTCATTCGACTGGACGAAGTGCTGCCACCAAACGTTTACGCGTCATTATATGCAGATAATATATGTAGCGGGCCTCTGGTTCTACTCGGGTGCAAGCAAAGGCAACTAATACCGGTTGCTATGAAGACTTAAAATAATATCCTTCACCTCCTGTGGTCTCTGAAATCTTGCCGCCAAATCAGCCGCCATCGCTCTTACAAGGCGTAACATGGATCAATATCCCTTCGTATCAGTAACGAAACAGTTCCACATGTAACTATAGACATATGTTCCTTAGAATATACAATGACAGGCGATTGACATTGACGACGCCTGTCGTCTATTTCAAAAGAAGCTCACATGCTTTTTTAATCTCTCTCGTTTTATTAGTGGCATTACGTGGCGCGGCATGTACCGGCCTCCACCATTCGCAGTATTGATGCTCTTTTGTAGGCTTGCAGCAAAATCAGTCTCGCCCGCAATATATCGCCTATATCAACACAAATTTTAATACAACTCGAAAATATACAAGCGCGACCCTCGAGCACGCCGGGTCACGGTAGACTTCCGACTTGTACTTCAGATCTTCGTTGGCACAATTGCAGAAGCTCATGCTACACCGGTAGAAGTTTTGCTTATGCTGGAAACACTAACAGTTCACTCTGCCACATACATGAAACACGCTAACTCGTCCCTTTTCAAGATCGACCTGGAACGTCAGCACTCAAGCTACTCTGAAAGCACCGTGCCAAATGAGAACTCTACTTTCCAGATGATCTTGCACCGGCAAAGATTTCGACAGTACCATCCACGGCTTCCCGTGCCTGATGTCACATTGGAAATTAAGAGAACCAGGAAGAAGTCAAACACCCCAATCTCTGTAAATCTGCAACTTTTACCGAATATACTTTGTGATCATGCACGCTACCCTATGCTTTACACTGATAATAAAAAGTTCGAATAAATCAACAGCATGTGTAGTTATCCCAAGACACTCATCAACGAAGGCATTTAGCGAAATACTACGACGTCATCCAGGACCTCTGAATGAGTGGTAATTATTCGGGTTTGAAATTCTGCTTCCGAACCGCCCGAACACTGGACAATATTTTGGTAACTGTAAGCCGGCACTACGGGGCTATATCCATGATTTATGAGACATAATCAAAACGATCAAATACTATTGACGTTCTACTGAATTCAAAAGATGCTCGACCCAGGCACACTTTAAAATTTCATTGATCCCAAGTTATTGTCAGATACCTGTAAACGAGGCAGTTGATGCTTAAAGGAATTAGCTCCACCAAACATCAAGGTGCTGTTTGTCAGTGCTGACATGTTGCCCTCACTTATCACTATGCCTTCACCAAAACAATGAGGACAGTATACTGCGATCTATCAGTATGGACCTCTCTATGCTTTGGATCCGGATCTTCCGTTCCAACTTCCAAGTGATATACCACGGCTGACAGAGGCAGTGATACATAGACTGAGACTCCGGTGTAGTACACATGTCGAAGAAGTTCCTTCATCGAATTGGACAAGTTCACAACAATCAAAGTGCCCAAGTTGTGGCTCAAAGGAAACAATTCGTCCCATCTTGTGTGATTGTGCTATCTACGACGCAGAAAAGGACAGATTTCAAAACACGCTAGCATGCCTAAACAACCGGCCCTTCTCGTGACAAAGGTGCTTGGTGCTTGGGATGTAACCACACAGAGAAGAGAAAGCCACAAAAACACTTGTTAGATCTCTTAAAGGACAGCACGCCCGGACTTCTGCTCAGAAAAGATGACTTTCATTGTTAGTGAACAGCGCAGTGTTAGTGTTCAAACATTGTGGTTTTTACGCTTTTCATTTTTTTCTGTTCTTCCTTTTTCTATATCCTCTCTCCCCCCCCCCCCCCCCCCCAAAAAAAAAAAAAAAACTAGCAAACCAGGACAAAATACTTCAGGTTAACTTCTTTGTCTTTCTCTCCTGCCCTTCCTTCTTCCAACTCAATCTAGTCTGCAAGTTCATCCTACTTTATGAAAAATGTAGTTTTTATTTTTTTCTTTTTTTTCTGGCGCGGCTTCATAGATAGGAATTTGATGCTACTATATGTTAACAACTATGAAAACGTTTTTTCAACTGAAGAATGACTATCGATGACTTGAAAAAAAGAAGTGAGAGATGCAGAAAAGCAAGTACAGTTGTAGCAAGGTTTTCAAATCCAGCTGGCGTTGACGTTTTCCGCTCTCTATCGCTCAGTCACGTGGGTTCCCTATATGGTATGCGGGACAAAATAAAATAAAATATTTGACCTGTAATATGCGAGAAAATATAGTGACGCAAAACAAGAATGTCTGATAATCACGTATTTCTCGTAAATAATTCTAGCGGCGTGAGAGATCCAAAAACGATGTTTTACCGCATACCTGAAATGACGACATTCAAGGTGACTGCGCCCTCTGTTGGAAAGTGAACACGACCCACCGAGCTCATCAAGCAGCGCAAACAGTGCATCGTCACGGTTCAGTTTTTCTTGTGGTGCTCCATCAATGGCAAAACCAATCACGCACAGAACAAAAATGTGCGGAATCGCGGCGCATTCACTGTGCATGACGACGGTTTGTTGGTTCCGGCAAACGCGCAAAGGCACAGAATGCCGTAACGAGGCACTTTTTTCCACTTGCTTGTTGAATCATCAGGTGTAGTGCCGTCTACGGTCCGGCGTGAAGTTGTAAACTGTATCAGGTTCTACAGTTTGCTCTAGCTTACGTACAGACGCAAAGCAACGCTACGAGCTACCGGGACCAATCCATCAGCCTATAAAGGCGCGAGAGTTATGGTATTTTTTTCTTTTATGATTGGTTCGTTAGATAACGAAGATACAAAAGAAATTTACGCTAGGTCGGTGATACATTGCAGTTCATTCTACTATATTTGAATATGTGGTTGTAACTGGAATTGTGGCTCTACTAAATCACATGAATGCGATGCAAGTTGGCGGTAGATAATCGTGATTCCTCCTTCCTGATGTGACTACCATGACGCCATGGGGACCTCCGAGATACACGTAGTCCTGCTCTGGCCACTGGCAATCTTAGGGATTTTCATTGCTCCTTAACTGTAATTTCCTTCTACGCAAACTGAAACAAACCAAAGAAGGGCAAGTCCCCCAAAGAAAAATTCATTCGGTTATAAATACTACAAATTTTGAATTCTCATATAGTATTTGAAACGTGAATATAGCCCCAATGTTGAGTATAGTTAGTGAAGCGATTAGCAAAATTTATGATAGATCTATTGACGATAACTGGACCTTATACAAAACAAAAGGAATACTCAACAATACCCTTTATCCCACTTGTCAAAATTAGGTCTGATAGAGAATCAGCCCTGGTATAATCGTCAACTCGAGAGCCTACGGAATAAAAATAAAAGACTCCTACTCATCAGCTAAGCGACCTTGTGCAACGCTAATCGCTTGGTCACGCTACTTCAGTGTTAACAAAGAATATGTCATCAAGCACGCTTGCGACAGAGATAAAAACGCTTTTTTAATGATGACCTGCTCTAATACTTCAAAAAATAATCCCAGCTGTTGCTGACTCATATCACCTAACGAGAACCCCTGTGCCATACGATTAACGACCGACGAAGGCACACGTATTCTACAAGCTGATAACCCGATGGCCCCAAAGACCACTTCGAATCAGTCTTCACCATTGAAGACACGGAAATCATCCCTCCAGTTGTGAAGTCGACTACCTTTTATGGCGCCCATCGCTATCTCTGCACACGGCATTGAAGTGCTTATCGACGACTTAAAAATATCGAATTTCCATCAATAATGACAATATAAATTAAAAATTTTAAAGAACACCAAAGAAATCTTTAGTAAATTCCTTTGTTTACTCTTCCAACAATCCCTACACAGGCCAAATTCCCACCGATTGTAAGATTGGCGAGATTATCTCGATCCACAAAATGGTGACCGAAGCCTAGTTGCAAACTACCGCCCTATATCCTTGATTTATGGCATCCAAATCTGCTCGAGTACATCATATTCTCCCACACAATATCTCATCTAGAAATAACACATTTGTTTATGAGAAGGTATTGTTTTCGGGCGTTTTGCAAGTAACTACAACTAATAGAATTCACCATGACATTCACATAAACATCAACCCGTACACTCAAACTGATGCCATTTTCTTATATTTTTCCAAAGCATTTGATCGTGTCTCCCTATTGTCGACTACTCTGCTAAACTCTCTTCACCTCACATTGACTTCTTACACTCTCCTGATACTGCACCCTAACGCTACGACGCTAATACACAGTGTGCGGTAATTACCAATCTAACATGTCTGATGTAATTTCTGTGGCCCCAGGGAACCGTGCCTGGCCTCTTTTTTTTAATATACGTCAACGACTTACCCGATTCCATCTCGTCCAAACACGCCTCTTTGCGGATGACTGCGTATTACAGGGGCAAATCACAAATCCCAATGATCACATAATGCTCCAGCACGACCTAAACTCCATTTGCGCTTGTGCGACAATTGGCTTATGTCTCTTAATGGTCTGGGAAATATAAGGTAGTAGTAACTTAGTCGCCAAGAATTGCTATCGCTTCATTCATATTTACACACCACCCTCAGTCTCATCCTTTACAAACCCCAGGTCTATCTCTGACAACCTATCCTGGTCTAACCACATCGATACTATTACAAGTCTCATCCAAAACACTGGGATATACATCTGGCATTTTCTCTGCAACCCCCCCCCCCCCCCATCTACGCAAGTTGGCGTACGAGACATACGTTCGCCCCATGCATACTTGAATTTGCTTCCATGTATGGAACCCCCAGAAATACCTTACCAATCAGATCGAAAGCATCCAAAATCGTGCAGTTTGTTTTGCGACATCAACCTACTCGCGCCGCTAGCATCTCTTTTCTTAAAAACTCTACCCTTTTACAACCACTTGAAACATAAAGGCCGCACCGCTGCCCTTTATACATCATTCATAAATCACGCTTTCATTCTAACCTTTAACGTTATCGCCCCCCTGCTTGAGCCTCCTGTAACCAAACATCTCGTCGTTTAACTAACAGCCGAAGTTATCAGTGCATTTTTGGTCAGCACATCTGTCTTTAATAACTCACTACCACGCGCAATCATGCACTGGAATTCTCTTCCCGATCACATAACCGCACCTTCCGACCCTACAGAATCTGAGTAAAGCTGTTTTAGATTTTTGAAGTTAACTTTGGTTTTCGTTTACAGTGATATTCTGGCCCACATAATGAAATGTTATATGTGCTTGGACCCTACAATTTGTATAATACATAATTTTGTTAAAAGTGGTTTTTCAGGTGTGTAATATGCTGCTGCTGGTACTTTTTTTGAGCGTTTACTATATTGTAATCTGACCATATCCCTTCCTTGCGTAATGTCCAGAAATGAACCTTCAAGGTATTACAGAACAAATAAATAAACAAATAAACAATATGACTTCACATCGTGGCTTCCTATCACATCTCCCCAGTTGGTTTTCCATTGAGTGTACTGGAGTAATATGCCATTTATGTCGTAGTGGGGCAAATCAGAACGTCAAATTAAGAGCGAGCGTTCAATGTGTTTTACGAGCCCTGGAACGGTCTTGATTAATTACATTGTGTAGGGTGCGACACCATAACGTCGGCTTAAGGACATCAAAACAGGAATTTACAAAGCGCGACAAAGCTATCAGGAGCAAACTATCGGCCGCCCCTACTTTGTTTGTATCTAAGGACAAAAAGGGATGTGCTCTGGGCGGAATATGCGCATCCTGGGACTAACTCGACAATATTATTTCGAGTTTATCGATATGTTGTTCAAAAAAACAAATAATTCGCGGTTGTCGCCTGCTCGCTCACGTGGTGCTACACCAGTGTTGGACGACGACTGAGAATATGCAAGACTAGTCATTTCGGAGCCACAGACACACACATATTATAAGTGCCACAATGATCGTGCAACTAGCTTATAAAGTAGTGACGTCCTTTTAACAACAACAGTTGAAACATAATTCGTTACTTTGCTTATTTTTGCAGACATGGATCATGCGACAACGCTTTTCTGCAACACCCATAGCGGAGTTATAAACTTCAGTGCGATTGAAAAAAGGGTAATAATTTCACCACGAGCACTCCTTATTTGGAGTCAGTAATCATATTTTAAATATTCCGTACCCAGCGTGCCAGTACACCTGCGCTTATGTTCTTAAAAAAACATTTAGAGCTCTAAAACTTTTTTTTGGTATGTAGTGAGCGCAAACATGTGCTAACAGATGCTATATGCTCTGCGCGTGCGCAAAGTCAGCTTCCTGGCTGAAAGGGTGGAAAAAACCTACGGTCATTTAAAAAAACTGCTCATCGCCTTGACAGAGTACCAGTATCATTAGTGAAGGCGTTATATAGTCTCCAAAAGCATAGAAAGAGAGCATTAATTATTTGCCGAGCGCTTTAGGAATTCAAAACCTTTCAGGAGACAAAAAGACCTCCGACGGCGCCTGAACCTCCTATAATCATTTTCACGCTTGCTACCTGGAGCCCATACGCTTTTTCCGTTGTCTACGTCTCGTCGGGGATTAACGCTTGCTTCTTTTTACTTTTAAGTTCCAGCTTTAGTGCCCATAAAAATGAGTCCTTTCTTATAGCCTTTGAGTCATCGCTACATTTTATAATCGACCGGCCATTGCAAGGGGCAAACGACCCACACTACAGATTTGAACTTCTCGAATGTCTCCACCAAGTCGAAAAAGGGCGCTCTTTTAGCTCTGCGTACCGTGTGGCCGGAGCTTCTCGAGATAGCGGCGTGTTCGTATTAATTACCTTGTACTAACTGCCAGTTGTGGTTCTCCCCTGTATCTTATTTTCTCGAAATTTCGCACCCAACGGGATAAAGAAGCGACACCCGCACGCAGTCTACTCGGCAACTGAGGTTTAATTAAAGTCGGGCCGCTACTCCTTGTTTTGATATTGAGATATTTTTCCCGGCTTCTTTGAAGGACCAAATTCTTCCAAACACGTGTATGCAAGCTAAACTTGAAGGGTCCGACATTTTTATCACCGGTCGACCATCCAGGGTTGATATTTAAATTAGCCGTCGACGAATTAGAAAACAGGGGAACTAAATGAGGGTGGCGTGGATTGAGCTCTACCCTCTATAGATCTTATATGAACCTGGGGACGACAAGATTGTGAACATATATTATGCATATGTGTTTCAAGTAAAAGAAATGTAGAAGAGAAATTACCGTAATGCGAGCAAAGAAACCCCTTTTGGATAAATATTTGTTTTAAGGACAGATTATTTGCTTGCATTTGTTTTTCAAGCCTCTTTTGCTTTTTATTGATAGATTACTTAGAAAGGGTTTATCATCTTAGCAGATCATGCCGAGAGTCTTTCGCACTTCTAGGAACCTTAATGTTTGACGAGAAAACACCCTCACCAAGAGAGGGTCAACTAGGAATCCCAACTTCTCCAGGCTCGGCGATAAAGTCACGTTACTGCTCGTGTGAACACGCGCAACATTGCATAACAAATAACACCATCACCTTGAACACCCAAGACTAGGAACAAAATATTTCGGAGGACACCTAAGCACTTCTCATGAGTGGTGAATGCGAAAGCATTAATGTCAAATTGAACGGCCGCCAACGATATAGATGTCTTCAGGCGCCGCGAAATTCCTGATTGCCGATTGTGAGTCGCCAACTCGAGAGTGTTGCTCCGAACAGACCATTGCCATGTCAATGGCCGCCTCCTCTTCCGTCTCCGGCGACAGCGTGAGAGTACGCTCGCAGGTAACGGGCTTGCCCGTACAGTCCACGGCCACCACGGTTATGGCTTCAAATCGCATACTCCGCCGAGTCTACGTGGACTACGTGTCTGAGCTTTCTAATCTCCTGTGCAAGGCTTTCGCTCTTTCCCTCACCTTCTCTACGTGCAGCGGCGGGAGTGCGAAGTCTTCGGCGACGGCGGCGTGCTGAAATCACGTGTCCTCTCATCATCATCATCGACCAAGTTGCGGGTACCGGCTGACGACGATAGACCTCAAAATGTTACATTAGGCCTAACGTCAGTCCAGCGCATACCCGCGTCCCCCTAAAGTCAAATACCAGCGCGTACCGGTTCACGGCGGCATGGTCTGTCAGTAATATTTCTGGACCCGTGGTCCGAACAGTTTTTTTGGGGAAGCTACCCGAAATGCCAACATCGCGCAATACGCAAAACGCGCACGTGACTGGGGAGTGTGCTTACAAATATTTTTCGTAAAGACAATTTTTTTTTCAACACAAGGATTGGTTCTATCTTTTCTGTTGCTTGGAGCAAGGGAAAATATTTTTTCATCAAAATTTAAAATGGTGAACGGACATGGTTGTTCGATCCTATCTGAGAACGCCCAGCTGCAATCATGAACTGGTTCAAAATGTGCTACCGTATCTTTGTAAAGATATTTCGCCAAAAAATTTTCATCAAGACGTATACTAGAGGAGGATTTTGAATGTGGCGTACTTCATGAATCTTGAAAAATCAATTATAGTCCTGTCACTCTCTTCAATTTTCTCTACGCAAAAACGAGCTTTTTGTGTAAGCACAATAAAGTATTATCTAAAACCGACATAGACTTTTATAAAACAAAAAATTCATGCATGACTTCAAGGGATTTTTCTACTACTCCGATGGCCTTACCTCAATATTTTTATTGACAAAAAGCGAGTTTGATGCGCACATATTGCGAGCGTGGGTTGCAGAGATTGTCAACTCGACCTTCACCTTATAAGGTGAAGGTGCAGAAGCCTGTTGAGTATACTCAACAGGCTTCTAAGTTCTAACTTTACAAAAGTGTAACTTAAAATGCCTTTCCACTATCCAAGAAGAAACTAAATATTGTTTGAGACACTCAACGAAAGTGTTTGACTAACATCGAAGGTTCTCTCGTCGCTTATTTAAAAATAAAAATTCTTGCCCCGTCTTAACTTTTTTGCGTTATATTCGTTAGGAGCGGGGGCCTTTTCATCGTATCATGTTCCTCTCACTTTCTGGAAAACATCTTCACAATTTGCAAATCTGACCGAGTTCCGAACTTGACACTTTTTTGCTTCTCTGATTCAAGCTGCACGGAAGATAAACGGCGAAGACGCTGTCCCATCGGAACTATTCGGAACACCTATAGAGCGACGCTGTTCCGGCCTTGGCAGCGGTAGGCCCGCGGTCGTTCATCTGGCGCGCGCGCACAAAAGCGTCGCAGGTATAGAGTCGCGTGTCGGCGCGTGTGCCTGCGGGGCCTGTTCACCCGCTCTAAAAGAAATGAGCTGGTCGGGGCATCACGAAAGAAAGACGCCGATCGACGGAGCGCGCACTTACTCCGAAGCCCGGACCGCTGCTCGTGTCGACCAATATGTGCCGAAGAGATGCTGCTGTGCAGGCCGTGGCCAAGGACGCAGCAGTTCAATTTTGCTTAGTACAAACGTCCCAGTTCTATGCCGCGTTTGACTTTCAAAGCCGAACGCCACGGAGAATACAGCCACTGACGCGAAGTGAATGGGCCACGATCCTGTGTTTCTTCGATGAGTGATCGGTTTAGACGGCGAAAGCAAACCCAAAAACACGACGAGCGCCATGACGATACATTTCTTTTGGTACTGCTTCATTGGCCCCGTAGGATCATACCGTTGGATGCGATCAGACTTGAAGTAAAACAAACTGTAGCGTGTGTTTTTGTTTTTGTTCCAGACACTATAAGCCCTTGTTGAACCAGAGGGGCCAACAGCGGTACACGTCCGCTGATCAAAACAACGCTAGCTTTGCGGCCACATAAACAATCTAAGGCAGCACCCCGTGTTAGCAAACACGTTGAGCAACGACCATTCATAGCACTCGAGCGTTACATTAGTGAGAAAGTGAATACGAAGCGCAAGTTCGTCTGCTTCTTTTCCAAGAGTTGTGGTGCCGTCAGAACATCGAGCTCTGATTGGCTCTGGATGAAAAGATAGTGACTAGACCTCGAAGCAAGCTTCCTTGGAGCCATACCCACTATCCTTCAATCAGAGTTAATAACAACGGTATTCACCAGTCCTGACCAACTAGAACAAATTTTTGAAGTTTGTATCGCGTGTAAGTAGTCGCGAACTAAGAGAAAAAATCATCGACTAAGGATTGACTAGTTCTGCGGTATTCGCGAGCCTGAAACGATCGGGTGACTATCTAGTCAGAACTAACAAGCGGAAGGGACATAAAAAGATAAGTTACGCATACAAGTACTTAAACGCCGCTGCGTAAATGGGTACTCCATTGCATAAAAAACTAATATTTAAATGTTTATCAGGAAAAAAAAAAAAGCTACAATGAGCGACTAATTGTACGAGACAAAGTTTTACAAAGAAAAATTTCAAAAATAAAAACGGAAGGTAGAAACACGGAGTTGCATTGCCTGCGACATAAACAAGTATGGAATCGTCTCGTAAGTGCGTTCTTCGTCGTCCAACGCCCTGCTGAGATCTCTTTAGCGGTATGTCTGACCGTTGAAAATGGCTATTTACACAATGTTTGCTCCTCCAATTTTTTCTAGATGTGTCCCCCAGCGTTCCGAGACAGTAAGTGCTTCGATAGCGCTGGCGGTCAGCGGTGATAACGAGTCGGCTATGGCACTGAGCCGCTAGTCACCGGCTAAACACCGGCTAAACTAGCTCCTGCCCCATCACTAAGATTTGTTAGTCAACTTCTTAGTCGCGTAGGGCGACTAGGCCCTAAACACGACCGGTGAATACCAAGCCAAACCAGGCGTTCACTTAGTGGCGACAATCGCTCGCAACGTGACCATTTTAGTCGATGATGTCAGTGGTGGTCACATGCTAGTCAGTGGTTAAACAGGCGCTACTTCCAACTGGTGAATACAGGTGTAAGATTTCTGCATTCTGATCGTCACCACCACCTCTGCAAAAGAAGCAAACAAACTTGCGCTCCGCATTGAGGTGACCGCGTGAAGAAAACGTTTCGCTCTAGTAAGGCGAGGCCAAAGCTGATTTCTCTACTTCGTTTCAGCTAAAGTCCAGACGCAGCTTACGCTAGTTAATGGGACAAATCGAGCAGCGTCAAAAGCGCAAGTCAGTGGGCATTCTCTGTTTATGATTGGTTCAGCGATAATGAAACACGTACAAAGACGTGACGAACGCCATGATGGTGCGCTTCTCACGCTGTCTGTTAGGTCCTATCAGCGTTCAGCGTCGGCTGCTTCTGGCTTAAGGTGACCGTGAAACCAGCGAATAACAAAACGCCGCCATTGGTGTTAACGTCACCTGAATATCTCTGCGCCTCTATTACTCGCGCAAACACTCAAAGAGCAATCTCTGATCTACGAACAGTCAGTGCGATGATGTGGCAGAACATCCGTTTAGAACTAAAAAATGAAGTCTCCACTGTGGCATTACGCAATGCAAAGCGTCATGTTTGCATTGCTTAATGCTACAGCGCAGATTTGATTTTTGAGGTCTAAACAGATGTTCCGCCTCATCATTCGCTCAGCTGATTTTGTAGATCACAAAGATTGGCTCTTCGAGTGTTTTGTGGATAAGTACACGCGCAGGCATTTTTAAGAGAGGTGACTCAGTGCGTGCGAGCCGGATGTGAGCGAGCGTTTTAATTTTGTTAGTGTGTAGATGCTAGTGATCTCGGTGGCGAAATACTGCAATCAGTCCGAGAATGCGTGTTTGTATGCTTGCCACTGTTACAGCTGTTTCATGTTTCATTATTTTTTTCTGCTTTGCGTGTGCATGTGATGTGAGTTGGAGTCACGCACGTGGGGCACGTGCATTTCGATTTTCGGTGACAGCCGCAATCGGCGAGTTTTCGCTGAGGATTACGGGTGTGTTTACTAGAAAACGTGGCGTGACGTCAGAGTGTCAAGCGACGTTATAAAAATGTATCTTAAAATGTAGCGGGTAAGCTGCTCCGCAAGTTTTAGCCAAGAAATTCGCATAGTGTTACGTGACGTCACGAGACACCAGGGCGTGACGTGACACGACGACGTGACATCGCGCACCTCGTTGCAAAGGGTACGTCACATGACGGCATGACATGACTTAGCATTATGGCGTTACGACGCATTGTGACCTTATATGGCGCCTCGGTTAGTGCGCAGCGTGATTGTGTGTCATCTGTATATAGTCTGCGCGCAAAGAGTGCGCAACGCCTGGGTCTTTTGCGAGACACGCCAAGGAAGTGGGAAGTTTACCCTCTCTAAATTCACAAGCTTCTCTGCACGTTTCTGCGTTCTCTCCTGGTTAGCGTGAATCTTTTGCGCGTGGGTGCTCGTGTGAGCCCAAGCTCCCGACATCTTGGAAACGCGGCGAACTGTTTGATCTGCAGCATCGAGTGCAAGATGGCGGACCTCTTCGGGAAATTGGGGTTTAAGATTGCCATGATTTTGGAGAAAATGCGCTGACGCAACCTGGTGGCTGAGGAGGAGAGTGTGTTTTCTAGGACATCTTTGCTTGAAGCACTTTAGGATCAGAGTCTACCAGCTGGGTTTGTTCTTTCTAATGTAATGACAAATATTTAAATAGCAGTAGGACAGCATGTTGGTTCAACATTTTTCTTGGTTCCTTGAACGCAAAAAGGCAATAACAAAAAAAAAACATGTTTTTTGTCTCTTTTCTTATGAAATCACGTCTTTTTCTTCCCGTGGACAAACAAAAACAAATGTTTTTTGTCTGTTCCGTTTTAGAAACACGTGTCTTTCTTCGCGAAAACCAACCAAAACACTTTTTTCTTTGCCCGTTTTTGCCCTTTTCCGTTCAAGCTAACAAGAAAAAACAGTTGACGCTTTTTCATAGAGAGATAAATTGCTCTCCGTGCGATGCTTAATCGTAATCTTTTTGAACTTCCCCTACCTGTCTATTTACTTGGTAGTAGCACGTGGAGAGAGAACGCCATTATAGCGTTGGTTTATTACGTTTCGATTATGACTTCTGCTTACAAAAAATTTCAAATTCATTCATAGGCTCTTTTGAACATACAATTTCCAAAGCAATCGGAGCCTGCACTACACGCGAAACTGCTGATGATACATCTAACCAGAAATGCATTCTTAAGATGTTCTATACATGATTGCCATCCACATGATGTGCCTATAGTTCCCTTAAGTAAATGAAAGTATCAATGTTCGTAACGTCCACTCCTACTGCTCCAACGCTGTACGCTGCTGAAGATATTGTGCGTAAAGATGGCCGATCAAGAACTTCTATTGATCGTAGTTTCTGAAGGATGGCCTAGAGGAAACATCAAGAACTTCGTCTTAGAGATCGGGGATCACTAACTCCAATGCACCAATGGCTCACAACAGTCTTGGGAAGAGTAACTGGCTAGAAATTTAACGACACAAAGACCCATTCAATTAATGTATCTACTCATTCAATACGTAAATCACACTGCACATTTTCTTTTAGAACAAAAATAACCTGTTATATATATTTCTAATTGGGTAAACTACCTTCATTTGCCCTATTACAGCAACACCATGAAATATATTTATCTTGTTTAACGAAATTGAACTTTCTTAATAACCAAACAACGTTGGCGACAGTCGCCGTGCATATGAGTATTAAAAGGGAACATCTCGTGTTTTGACAAATTTTGGGAGAGGTACTTGATTACTGGTTGTACTTAATGTAAAAACGTTCGTCACTAATGATTTTAATCATTAATCTAGTTTCGGTTTATTTTTTGTGGTCGTGGAAGCGTAATAAATTTAGATTCTGCTATTGTGGAACGTAATCTGTTTCCATAGAAGACCCTGCTTTAGGCACCGACTGAGCAAAGAGCACCACCAACCCCAGGCATCTGAAAGACTGAACGTCACCCTCACCCTAGGTACCGCCCAAACTAAGAGCACCACACACGCTATTAAGGTACCGCATTTAAATCCGTTTGTCAAAATGACCAAGCACCTGGCCAATCTTTTTTTTGTGACTTTGCAACGCGTTTGCAAAGGGTAATCCACATTGCGAAATACTGCGTAATTGATGTAACCACTCTCTAACACCATTAGTTATAGGTACCGTTAATACACGTACAGTGTTACAGCTAGCTTAAGAAGCAATGAGCTAACAACCATTTCTTTTAGTTCAGTAATTAAAACTACTTTTCATATAGTTGTCTCTGCTCAAAACAGTGTTGAATTGCGTTGAGCTTGAGTTTATATAAAAAGGGGTACGTCTTGCCAGTGCAATCATTGTCCGAATTGATAATAAAAACAGATTGTTGCGGTGTCTGCAAATGGTACGTTGAATGCTAGCTGCCATCAATTTTAGCGTCCCAAAGCGGAGAAAAGCCCAGGAAAGCTAGATTGGGAGGATGAAGAGGTTACAAGAAAATTATTATTGTCAGTTTACTAGGGAGTATAGAGGATGAATAGATAAATTGGATAGATAAGCTTTCACAGAAGCAACTGACTCTAGATGATGTCTCCCAAATTGTGCAGGCTAAAAACCCACCCTGTATTAGGAAATTAATTTTCATTAATCCAGGACCAAATCGGGATTATGTGATATAAATACATGCGAGACGGGGAAAAACAAAAATAAAAGACAGAAACCAGACCGAAGGGTCTAGAACAGGTGGCCAGGATGACCTGGCCTAAGAGCCGCAAACAAAACCATGAAACTTCCAAGGGGGGGGGGGGGTTGTTCTGGGCAATAAACGGACAACTTTCAATCTAACTGAATCAAAAGCAGTGTATGTAAGGTAGCAGTAGCACAAGACTACCAAACCGCAGCCTGTCTTTCGATTTAAAACGCGTTCTGTTCCTCTTTTTGGGTAAGTGCTCGTGTGACCGGGAGGGAGGCGGGGGAGCGGGGAAGGGCGGGGGGGGGGGGGGAGGGAGGGAGCCGCGAGCCGCACTTTACCACGCGAAGAGCCGCATGGGGCTCGCGAGCCGCAGCTTGGCCACCCCTGGTCTAGAACAAAGTCAAATACTCTAATAGCGAAAAATATCCGGAAGATCTATCTCGCTCGATGCTAATCACCGAAATATGGGAGAAGCTAAGCCAGTCGTTTCTGAGAGCGATATACCTACTAAAATGGTTTTCAAGTCGAAACTATGTTTTCTTCTTTTTTGTTTTTAACTTGCAAGCCTTGAGAAGACAAATCGGTTCGAAGGTGCCACTCGCGTTGGCGTGCACATGCACACCTGCGTCTCTTCATTAATCATTCGAAACCATTCCTTAAGCTCGTTCATCTAAATTACGAAACAACCGGCGAGCCCTCTCCACATCTACAATAAACTCTGTTCGCCAGAAAGTTGTTTTCAGAGTTCTTTTCTTTTATTTTTGCTTGGTTAATAGTAATCTATTCATTTTGAACTGATACCTTTTTTTCTTTGTGTTCACATAGCGCCGTATCCCATTTCGATATTATGTCCCAACTAGGACTTTGCTCATTGAGTTGAAACAATGATAAGGGAAAAAATGAATAAACATATAAATATAGAAAGATGTTTTACCATCAATTAAAACAAAGGGACAACAAGCAGACTAAAACTAAAAACTCAAAAAATAAAATCAAAGTGAAAGACAAAACTATACTTAGTTGCTTTCTTTGGAAGAACAACAGTCACAAAGCTGCTTCATCATTCGGGCATTCCCTACTTTTTCCCAAATGAAAGGTGAGCTCGAAAGAGCTGGTTGTCACATATACAAAGCGGGAGTGCCCACGGATGGAGTGAAAGCGTATTTCAGTTGGTGCTGCTTTCCGGCAGTTTTCGCATTCAAGAAGTCGCAGGAAAAAAATAACAGGATAAAACGCTGGCACGCAGGTGCAGGCCTAGAGAGGTGGAAACTCCAAGGGTTATACACAGGATCCGCGGTCAATCCTACAAATGAATGGTTTAAATTAAATGGTAAAAAATGTTGGTTGTAGTGTAGTTATAAATTGTAATATAAGCAGTGTTGGCAGTAACTCATTACAAGTCACGACGCTACGGGGTAACGCGTTATTTTTTTCGGTAATGGGTAACGTGCTCGTTATATTTTCAAAACAGTAACGTGTAACGCTCTTACGTTACTTATTTCGAGTGACCAGTAACACACTTACGTTACTCGTTACCAATTCTTCCCAAGATTTAAAAAATACTCTTCTGATTACACTTCGTGCTTCTAGTTTCTAACTTGTTTGGTAGGTGAAACCGTAGAAAAAGAATACATCTTCATGTTCAGTTTCTGTATGGACATAATGTTTCTTGAAATATTGCGCTTTTACATACCCGTAACGTCACAAAAGTAAAACGTGTTAATTCATATTAAAAAAGTAACGCAAAACTAACGTACGTTATTTTTGCGTTACTTTATTTTATCAGTAAAGGCAACGATATCGCGTTCTATTTAATTTGAGGTAATGAAGGACGGTAACGCGTTTCTTTTTTTTTTTTTTTGCAAGCAACGAGTAACGTATTTCGTTAGTTTTCCGGTAACCCCTACAACACCGAATATAACGCATATTATTACGTATAAATAAATCAGAAAATTAGTGTTACAACCATACGATCATCGATCATATGCTTATCAGTGTTTTCAGCGTCTGTGAATGTATGGCGGCAGTCACCCTAGGTGCCTGTGTACGTGATTAACTTTAAGGTGGCTAACACTGGGGATAATACAGAAAGATAGTGAGCAATAAAAATATTGGTGTAGATCCTGAAATTTTAGTTCGATCCCTGCTATACGTCCGATGCATTTAGAATCCCAGGAAATATTACGTTTTTCTTTTTTTTTATCCTGGAGGGCTGAAATTTAAGATTTTGCAAAGGAATAAAGTCAGGACCCAATACAGAAAACATTGTCGTGCTCAGACATGAAAGGTACACTTTCCTGATGTTCTAATTTCTATTCGTTATTATCGTAACTAGTGCCGCCTATAATTATGTGTCATGTATTTATTATATCGATTTCGTAAGGCCATCGTTCAATTGAAATAATTTTTTGCAGCGTTTTGCCGACTTTATTTGAAAGAGAGTGCAGAGGGCAAATGTCCGAGGATGTGTGGGATGCACTAATATGATTAGAAAAAAAATTAAAACGCAAATCTGCTTAGGCCAGCAGTTGGCCTTTTCGGCGCCAACGCCACAATACTTTCTTTTAGGTGGTTTGTTTATTTTTGAACACGTATGAGCTGTAGGAATTATTTTAGCCTTCTTGTTACTGGGTGTATTGAGAAAAAGCGAACCACGTTTTATAACCCCCAAATTAAACTACGCATTGCTGTCGGTCTATCTAAGGAAGCCCCAAGAAAAGCTTTGCTGAGGCTGCACTATTCTTGACATTTCTTTTTCTTGAAATTGAGATAAGACGACTTGATTTCATTTTGAGCAAGCCAGCACGCTGCAGAGGAGGAATGACGCAGATTTAGCATAAAGTTATAGGTTTCATATAAACACATTTCATTTGTAGCTGAAAAAGAGGTGGCACACTTAATTAGAAAGACAAATGAAACAAAAGCAATATTAGGTGTTTTGGTTAAGAGAGCTGAGCATACTTTCGCACAGCTTTCAGCATTTTCAGTATATTTTACTTAGTAACTGTGTCACTGTGAGTTCATCTATGTTGACTATTAGTTCACTTGAATCATGTAAAATACATTGGAAGTGACAGACAACCGCACTTGGGCGTCCATCATATGTCTCAGCTGTGCCTTCATTTTCTTTTCAGTTGAAGTCTATCTCTCGATTGTTTTGATCAGCAGCTACTTCATGTACTGAACGCCTTTTTAGAGGGTTGCGTCGCCACGGGAGACTTGTACGCTTGTGGGGTGTTTTGTGGGTGGCGCCACCAATCACCATCAGCCCCGAGCCCACTGCAGGTTCAGACCCCTTGCATGCCTGGCTGTGAGTAGGTGTGCCCGTGTCTGATCAAATTGGGGTCTTGGCAGTTGAGCCAAGCCCCGGGCTAGGTTTCCTTCAAGGGCCCCTGGATTAGGCAACAAACCACCGCAGCCCGCGCTCCGCACAGACAGGTGTCCTGCATTGGGTCGCCCAGGACAACTCGGTCAGTCGCTTTGCTTCACCTCTCTTTATGTTGTTTCTTCTCCATCCCTCTTTTTCAACCTTCTCATCTTTCAGATGTTACCATATGGTGGTCACATGGTGACACTAAATACTTTACTATGAAAATATCTCACTTCATAAAAGTCCAATCACCTTGGCATGAATAGGCTTTCCGTGGTTGGAACGACTGGATGCGCAGCAGCCTCAGGGTTTTCCTCTTTAAATAGATTGATCTCACTAGCCAGTTTTCTGCATGTGGTAGATCGATCTCACGGTCTCATCAGCTACTTTTTCTTCATGTGGTAGAACCCTGCTGATCTTTGCACGTGACGAGACGACATGAGCCGTCTCCCCCTGTGAACAGCCGCCTGCCCCCTGTGAACTAAAGTTATGGAGGCGTTACCCATGCGTCGAACGCTTAGTGAGATGTGTCTATTAGAACGATTGATGGCAACAATAGATGACTGTTGCCATCTATGGTTGCGGACACCTGGAGCACTAGTCGAGTCAGCTGTCTCTACTACCCCGGCAAACCCGGTATCTCGGTGTGCCCACGGGAGCGCTCTCCCTTGGTGCGGCAAAACTGCTCTACAGCGTAAACAGTGTGATCCTCAAGCATTTTTTCAGATGCGTGGTGTGTACACCTCATGGCAAGCCATTACCGCTTGGTAAAAAGGTGGCGTTGCCTCCGCGCTGGGGTAAAGGTTGCCGCACGAGGAAGAGACACTCGGCGCGAGGGCCCAAGAAACTAAAGAGCCAGGAACCGTGCTGTGTGGTCCGGGTCATCAAACATATCTAGAGCAGTGCGGAGGGAGAGCAGGCGGCAGACCTTGTCGACGCACGCATGCCCCTGCCATCAAGTGAAGTTGGAAGACGGAGCACCGACGTTGTCACTAGCTCAGTGCCCCTGCTCCACTAAAACTGGAGGAGACATGAGGTGACGTGCACGGGTGAACCGAGGAGGGGCAATCGCAACGTGAGCAGCATAGAAAAGCTGCGCACAAAAAACAGCCCTCACTAGATAAGCTCTGTCGCGGTGGGAGAGCGTAAATGTTTCCGCAACAAAAGCCTGATGTTCAAGCGCAGAGGTCAGAACCTATCACATGCGGGTGGCGACCCACGAGAGTCGAAAACCACGCCGAGAACTCGAGCTTGTTCAAGACCTGGATGTCCGCAAGCAGAGCGGGAGGGGGACCTTAAACTCCAAAACCTGGCTCTTAGTAGTGTTTAAACCCGCTCCAGAGAGAGCGGCCGTACCCCGAAAACAGCTGTCCAGCAGCCTCAAAACTTTCAGAGCTGCGGACGAATAAACTGACGTCATCTGCGTAGGCGCTAACCACGATTGTGTGCCGGCCGGGCAGCGGAAAGCCACAAATCAGGGAGCTGGATGCAAGACGACGGAGAAACGGATCAAGGCTAGGAACTTAGAGTAAGAGAGACAACGGGCAGCTAGCCCCGTTCAACGGGCAGGCCTGTTTCCAGTAAGCAGCCCATGCTTACTGCAAAAGGCGGAAGGAGACACCCGTTCACTTGCAAATGGCTAGTCAGTCCGCTTTATAGGGACAGAAGTAACAAGATCAAAGTTTCAGGGGTGCGAGAGACTTTCAGAACCTCAAACAGATAACAATAATCAACAATATCTAACGCCTTCGCTTGACCGAGGGAGACACAAGCCCCGACAGATGGGTAAAATTAGCATAGGAAACGAGGCCTCGTGTGAGTGACAGGGACGAAAAAAGTTCCTCCGAGGCACCAAACACGTTTGAACTGAGCTCACCATATGGGGCATAACCGCAGGGAGGCGCGAGATAAGTAGAGACGCTACCACCTTATAGTCTGTGTTTAACGAAGGGAAAGGTCGCCAAACCGCAGGATCCGATGGAGAGCCAGCCTCCTTTGGTAGGAGAATGACACGATCCCGTCTAAAGGATGGCGGAACTTCATCTGTCTCCAGAAAGCCGTTCACAAGCTAGACTAGGGGGTTCGCAAGGACATCCGATAAAGTGATGTTAAATTCTGCAGGTAAGTAATCGGGGGCTGGGAGACCCGACCTTCATGGTCCGGAGAACGTCAGAGAGTTCCTAACGGGCTGTAGGACAGAACAGGGAGGAGCCCAGATCATCAAGGCAGGCCGGGAGATCTCCGCTGAAAAGCGAACCGGTTCGACGAACTTTATAGTTTTCACGGTGGGGTCCAAGCAAAAAAGAAACGAAAATAAATTTCTGAAAACCGCGGCGATTTCACGGGGTCCTCCGAATGGCTATTCTCCGCGAGACATACACTGGGGACGTACGAAGGCCCGTCCCCTTTGGTACGTGTGGCACAGAGGCACCGGAGCACCTCCGGATCGTCCACCGGCTGGTCACGCAGCCGCTGCGCCACAGCACTTCGAGAAAACGCGCCTAGCAGACGTCGGAGGCAATCCTAAAAAACCCGAGGTACTCAGACATCAGGCAGGTGCGCACACCGCCGAGCTGCACAATACGATTGTTGCGGACAACCACATTCAGGGCCTCCGTCACCCGGCACAGAAGTGATTTCTTGACAAGCTGCCGTCGCGGCAAACCGGCAGTCAGACTTTTGTCGCGTCCCGCTGGGTGAAGGACAAAGAAACGGCCGTCAGCGACGCCCGAATCGATTATCGTAAGCTGGAAATTGACAGTTCATCACGCAGCAGCAAGTTGTAGAGACGTTTTATATTTGCTTGGTCGCAATCATACCTTTAGAAAATAACTTCCAAATAAGCGCAGGCTGGAAGCCTGTAAGGTTTCATTTAAATATATCCGCTCCTTGTATTTAATGTATAATCTCAGACATTAACCGCCGATTAGATAATGCATCGGCGCATCGTTCTGCTAATTTTCTAGAAAAAGAACATTACATCCGTAGAGACAAAACCAGAAATAAAACTTCATGATTAAAAACCAAAGTTAAAATCACTCAAGTTTTGGGGTTTTACGTGTCAAATCAACAAAGGGCATCTTGCACGCCCTAGCGGAGGACTGCGAATTCATTTAAAACACCCGTCAGATTGCGGGTCACTTGGCAGGGATTCGAAACCGCCACCTGGAGATCTATAGGCCGGTGCTATGCATTCGAGCCACCTAGCCGGCAAAGGAAAGAAGTAATTATTGTATACATTCAGTTACCATAAAGAAGAAAGCCACTCAGTGATACATATACCTTCCTCCTGGTTCTTTGAAGAGCTGAAATGTTACAATAACGGGAAGGAGGGTCCATCCTATATCAAGTGAACGAGCGGTTCCACACCACGTTCGGCTGACTACCACCCGCCATGATTACCATCTGACGATCTCCCAGAAACCCTCTCCTCTTTCTTCCTTCCGCCTTCATCTGCATGTACGAAGTCTGCAAAAGCACGATTATAAGCCCCCGCCCTAGCAGGACGGAAGCAGTGTGTACACGCCAGGGGTACCAGCGGCACTTTCAATTTAGCTAATGCTTCTCGCATCTCCCGCTTCTCCCTGTATGCACGTGGCTTCCTGCGGGCTTCCCAGCTCCCCTCAACCGCGGTCATCGCCGAAACCGCAATACGTTGAGTTCTTCGGCTCTTTCTTTGTATTTCCTTTGCGGGCACTTTTTTGTACGTTCAATCTTCGTGGTTCCCTCATTCCGACGACCCCCAGAGCGTGCGCGCGAAGTCAGAGGCCTTTGGGCCTCGCTTCGCATTTATGCAGCGGCACGTCGTGGTGACGTTTGCCTCGCGGCTCTGCCGTTTCGACGTCTGCGTGTGTATGCTAAAATCTCCGACCCACCACGGCGCAATGACAGAATGTCGTCTCCTCTGACTTCCTAGATTGTTCATTTGCTTCCCTCGCGTCTCTTTTTTATCACCACATAAGACAGGACTTTTAATTTCCGGATTCCTCCATTTTGCTGTTTCTGGTTATCGCGTTCTTCTCGTGCCCCGTCGCTATGGACCTCCTTTCCACCCGCTGGGTTTTATTCTCTTTTTTTAATGAAAACCACGAAAGAGGCCAGGGAGAGCGAACAGGGATATTCATTCAGATATAAAGTCGGTGCTCGTTTCAAGCGTATGCCTGTCCATGATTTAACGCTTCTTCGCAATCTGCCGTACATATATGAATATATTTCTTCGCCGAGCATTCTAAACAAAATTACAAAATGATTTTATAAATATATTGTGCTTTATGCAGTGAACCTGCTTTTACTTGTTTTTGGAGAACCCTAGCCAGTCTGGATCTCAACTGAGCCCCCACTGCCCCGCGCGCCCCTATTTATAGAGGCGAACGGAGCTCCCCTGCCGGCGCCCCCTCATTGGTCAGAAAGGGACCTGAGTGCGTGTGAGGCGTGAGGGGGCGTCGGCAGGGTTCGTTGCTGTGGGGACCCAGCGAGTCCAAAGGCTCTTTATTACAAAAATGAGTGAAATTGCCATGGCGACCTGCCATGGCAGGGCCCTCCCGTGTCCGCGGGTCACCGCGGCGACGACAGCCTCGTTGTCGCTCAAGATGATTGATCCGGGGGGGGGGGGGGGGGGCAGGAGTGCAGCCAGGGCGAGGGCTACTGCTTCCTTGCATAGGTGTCGCCTGCTGGCTCCGTGATCACGGCGACGTTTCCGTGGCGAGTGGCCACTCCAAGTCCCACTGTGCTGGCATTGGCGGCGACGGTTTCTGTCGGCGACGGAATTTTCCATGGCACACGGTGGGGGAGGGCGAGCCAAAACAGCTGCAGGCTGTCGATGTAGCCACTTGGCAACGGCTTGGGATGGTGTAGTAGTTGAAACAGAGGTCCCATCACGTGGTAATGTGCCCTGTACAGGCTAAAATAAAAACTAAGTGCCCGACGTAGCGTTCGATCGTCTTAAGGGGTAAGGGCGTCTTCAGTTGTTGGAGCATTTTGGTCAGGTCAGTCTTCCTGGGCCCAGTATGGCCGATCATCGCATCTTCCCCCTCTAAAAGAAATCCACGAAACTTGATGGTTTGCGTGGGCTCGCGCACCGTGTCTTTGGGATTCACAAGAATTCCACACCGCTGTAAATTGGCGACAAAAGTCCTCGTCACACGGGTGAGAAAGGCAGGGTCGGGGTGGGCGAGGAGGAAGTTGTCGAGGTGGCTCCACGCCCAAACCCCGACCGTGCGAAGGTGGCAGGGTGATGGCCGTAGCCAGTTGCTGCATAACGAAGGGACCCGGTTGCCTTTCTTACGTATTTTTTTTATATTGTGGAATATAAAAAATAGCCTACCTTTCCGCGTAGTAAATTGCAGTGGGGGTTTGCGCCAGTATAAATATAATTTTGTAATCTATCTTTCTCTCTGATTAATTTATAATATTTTAACTTTTCCTAAATGAAGCAGTAATGTTTTGCAAGGAGCGAAAGTATTCTGGCGAGATGGTTAGGAACATCATAATCTAAACCTTGAAACAGGGGTACCTAACATAACGGATAGGCCGACACAAACTTGTTTTCTTCCTGTTCGTTATTTTATTTCTCCTGGGTTCAGAATATGATTATGACAGTAATGTAGGTTTCATTTTCCTGACCCCATAAAACATCGAAGTCTATAGATTAATACTAATATTGACCTAGAAGACGCGACTCTATAGGTATTGTGCCATGCATAATTATAAGTATGAGATGGGTGTTGGATTACTAAGATAATGTAGGTTTTATACCGCTTCACAGCAAACTATGCCCCTTCTTGCATCACTCTGCGATAACAATTTTAATGTCACGAGAAAATTTCTTTGGGCAGATTCAGTTGTTCCGCCTCCAGCGCTCAATTCCCATGTATTGACTAAAAAAAAATTACTTAACCTGAATATTTTTACGTCTGTTAAAAGAACGTTTTCTTTTTAGGGGTGCTCACGACCCACTCTTTTACACAATTTGCAGAGAACAGTCATGTGCATAACCCACAGCTCTAGCTCCCGCAGCCTGAAAAATCGAAACTTCTTTGGCAGTCATTAGAGATTCCCATTAACCGACAAAGACACGCTGTTTCACCGCACCTTTCCACCCCCCGTCAGGAAACGGACGTTGAGCACACAATGGGGTCACCCTCGCTTTGCGGCTTCAAGCGCTCCCTCCTTCTTCCTCGCAGGGACATTGTAAACATAACTTAATTTGGTTTGATGGGACACGGCGCCGACTCCTTCATGAAAACGTCGATTTTGTGAGCGGGGTCATGCTTCGTTATTTATTCAAATCAAAACACGGGGATGAAAAAGGGGGGGGGAGGGTTGAACTAAGGGACATACAGGACAGGAGGGCGAAAAACGATTTGAACAAGAAGTGAGAAAAAATTGCGGTGGCTTAGCTCGGCTATGCCAGGATATACGTAGCGTGAGCTTATGCGCACAAAATGAGAGGCGCTATCAAGCAGCTCCGGTGCAGCGTCAGACTTGGCTACTGCGCAACGGAGGCACACGGCTGGGCACGCGGCGGCGCCAGTGCGTCTGCCGCGGCTATGACGTCACTCCTCTGGAATGCGAAGACCGGCGAGGCGCGCGCGGTGGCGGTAGAGCCCGCGGCGGCGGCGGCTCCGGCACGCCAGCTGTGCGCCGTGTGACGTCACTGCTCCTCGCGCTTGCGCAGATTGGCGAGGCGCGCGCGGTGGCAGCGGAGCCCGCGGCGACGGCGGCTCCGCCCCGCCAGCTGTGCGCCGTGTGACGTCACTGCTCCTCGCGCTTGCGCAGCACGGAGTACGGCTCATTATGAGAGCCACGCGAAACTGCTCAACCTCGGCCAGTGTAGCTAACGCTACAAAAGGAATTAGTGAGAAAGCGAGAGAGTGAGAGAGATTGATATGGAAAAAGGAAACGAAGCGATCTGTACTAAAAGAAATCGAACGACAGAGAGATTGTTAAAGCGAAGTTTAACACAAATTTAAGAACAAATAAAGATCAAGAGTGAGGCAAAGCAAGAAACCGGGAGCTCAAAGGTGGATAGTGGGCTGGAGTAAGTAGGCAATCTAGGAAGGGGAACTACCGTGAATCTGAGAGAGAACATGATAGGAACAGAAAGATGAAAGACGAGAAACCGTTCTAGAAAAGTGAGAAACTTGGAGACATGATCAGGGCAAGAAGGATGATGGAGAAAACAGGAAGAAAGGAACTGACTGTGGGCATTTGTTATAATAGTAAGTGTTCGAGCGAGGTGGTCAATGGGCAAGCGGCGTGGTTAAATGGGCAAAGGAGACGGTTAAATCATCACTCCAAACACGGGCAGATGCGTGAAAGAAAGAAACAAGCAAAATATTTCGTTAAAAGTTTCATTTGGAGAAGAAAACAACCTGAAGAGAGAAAGAAAAAAAGGCAAAAAAAGAGGCCAAGTGCCTATAAAAATAAAACCATGAGTCTATCTGTTCTAGGATCCCAAACGCTTAGAAAACAGTTTCCTTTTAACACTGGTCTTCACCGTGCGTGGATTTCTGGCATAGAGCGGGGAGTAAATAGGGGGCGGTATACTTACGGGAGATTTAGGGAGACGCGAATGGAGGTCTGGGCACTTCGCGTAATAGTGGGAGCCCAGACGAAAAGACCCAGTCGCTATATTAGGGTCGCTGTGGGAAAATGCGGGCGTGGCTTTGCATTGCTGCGCTCTTACCCGGCCGCTGGGTAGTAAGCGTACGCACGATAGTTCTGGCTGCCGGGAAAGTATGCCGACGCCTTTGTCACGTTGGCAACACGCAATGCGCCGATTATCAACATCGGCGGGTTTGCGCCTCGTCTTTACCTCAAACCGCCGGAGTGTGGCCTCTTGTATCTACACGTCGCGCCAATGATCCTGGTGGTAAGCAACGTAAATGAGGCAGACACTGCACAATCCTTTTGCATTTAAAGCAAAAAAAAAATTTTGTGAGGCAATTTTGTTTTTAAGTAGGAAATGACGGTGCTGTGCTGAGCGAAGTAAATTCTTAGGTGAACTTTAAAAGCGTATCTTGCTGTAATGCGGGAGCTCGTTCCAACTGATCATTAGTTTAAAGAACCAAGTTTTCCGGAATATCCGAATATTCTCTTCGTTTTATGGCGCATTTGGGGGTTATTTTCAGAGAGATTCTTCTGTGAGATCTTCGGCGAGGTTGCTCGCATGGTCAAAGTCTGACTGCGTGCTGTTCGAGCGGCGTGTTTGCGGTGAACTAGGGCAACTTGTTGGCACCATATTCGGCTCCAGCAATAATAAATGTGGTAGTTTGCGAAACACACTGTTTTCTCTAGTGCCATCGCACCCCAGGCTAATTCGAGTCAGATGAAGGGCTTAGGCTATTTATCTTATTGTCAGTTTAGTTCTATCATATATTAAGGAAGCTGCTGTTTGAACCTAAAAAAAAAAAAAAAAATTCGGAGACGTTGAAGAAAGTTTGTTAGAAACGACGAGTATCGTCTAGTTTCTCCGCAATAAATATTCTACCCTGATTTCAGTATGACAATATGGAACGAGTATTAAGTATAACAAACGCGCGTCCTTCGTGGGCATCTTGTACAATAGAAACAAATAGTTCTAAACTAAAAAAAAAACAGTGAAATTGGATTTGAACATAATCAACTGCACTAAGGTTCGAATATTAAAACCCTTTAGGCTTGGCACTCTGATCAATATAAAATTTCCAACATATGATATAAAGGCACTCCCTGTGTTTAACATCCTCGGAAATGCAGACGAAAGAATGCAGTCTCCAATTTTTTTATTGTTCATTGCTACAACATTTTTATTCTACAATATTAAGAGCCGACGCGCAATGCAGGCAAATGAATGGACCGTCAGCTGCTTTCTGACGTTCGAGTGTAAAAGATCAAAATTTACGGCACTGTTACTTTGTGTATCAAATTTGATGACATATTCTAGCAGGTTTTGAAACAAACGAACGTCATTAACATTTTAAGTCAATTTGCTGACAAAATAACCGGGATGTGTAATCAAGGCGTCACCTTTTTTGGCAATTGCGGGCGGAATGTTCTTTTTATTTATTTTTTTACAGAAAAGTGGTTATTTTGCGCGTTTTACTACATGTACCACGTGGATTGATTAGAAACAAATAAATATTAAAGAAGCTGTTTTGCGCGCTAAGACATTCTTAGTTTCCCCTAAGATGCAGATATTTGTTAAATTTTTGTTACGTAACGTTATTAAAGAGAAAATCCCCGCGCTACCATAAATGCCAGACAAAGAAAATCAGTCTGCTTGTCTAATTGTACATCAGAAATCGTTGCTGTTATGCAGTAGAATATTTTACTACACAAAAAAATGTAACAAGTTAAAATAAAAAAAATCTTTTTTTCGGATTTCATGTTTTGATATTTTTATTTATTTTAGTTTCAGTAAACTATAGTATATAGCGAGATCTTAAACGCTCTTCCACAAATTTTGTGCAAGGTTCTATTTTTAGGAGAGGTCGTTGCATCGATGTTGTTGATTTATGCTCTCGTAAATCTTGGGAGCAGTCTCGCCTGTTGTTCTTTGTCCTGGCAGCGTAGTCGGGGATCCCAACCAGACAAACCTTGCTGTCGGTCTCCAAGTCTTCCTCCAGTTGGTAGAAAATACAGATGTTATTTCGGACCAGCGGGATTCCGCGAAAAGGCTCCGGGAGAGATTAGAGTACTCCACAAGGGGAAATATTGTCGAACTTTTCGTTCAGACAAAGGACACGAGCACAGAGAGTGGCGTGGCTTTTCGAAGAGGAGCCTTCGCTTTATTCTTGGCCCAGGCAGGCACGTTCACTTTCGCCGCCATTGTGTCCCCTTTCGCTCACTTTATCTTTCCGTCTCCCCTTTCACAATTAGATATCGAGTAGTCGAAGACGAGTCCTTTCAGAATTCATCTTAATCCCGAGTTTTTTTTATGTATAGACGAAAACTGGGAAAGATGCTGATTCCAGAAACTGTCTTGAAAAAAAAAATTCTAAAGAAAAGCTGGCACCTAGAAACAAACGCCTGAAAACAAGCCATTCAAAGAAACCAGCGAGACAGTATAAGAAAGCTGTATAAAATAAAAAAATATCGCAATTAATAAAAAAATACGCAATCCCTGCACTTTCAATATCATTGTGACTCGCGGATTTGTTGTCAGGGGCGACGTGAATAAGCTGAAGTGTGCGGGATTGAACAACCGCTCTCAAGCCCGGAGTTGAGGCTGTGTGTGTGTGTCTTATTTTACTTTTTTTGTTGTTGTAAGGTGTGTCTCGGAGAGTTTGAAAGTGGGCTTTGAAGGCAACCGGGTTATTGGAAAAGTTTTAACCTGTGGACCTTAGAAAAGAGCGTTTCTCTTGCCTGCAATAACAAAAAAAGTTGTAGCTGCAGGTGCCATTCAAAGGAATAATGTCTCAAACTCGGTGTCACATTGTGTGAGCCGGGGGCTCTCACCTAGTTTAGCTGTAAATCTAGGCATTCCCTAGAAACTTCCTTGAGGCTATGAGAGGTGGCACTGCTCGTGTGCTAAGCTTCATCAGGTCTCAGGGAGGACGATTGCATTGATGTATATAGCTATCTCATGAAAGAATAGCTCTAGATTAGTTTTAGCAATTAGTTGGGTTTTTTGGAAGAAACTTTGTTGGCAAAAAGAGCCCTCTATTTTGTCGACAGAATTTTTTCATGCTTGAATAACTGCCGTAACGCGACTTCATTCATTTTTTTTATTGAGGAGAATCGGACAGATTAATTTATATCTAAAACAAGACAATATAATCGTTTTTTTCCTTCGTATTTAATTTAGTTGTGATACTTCTATGAAGACATCTTCTAGATTGTTCGATGTGTTGTGTAGTCTTATTTGATATCATCGGAACGAGAACGTGCGATGGTGAGAATCAGCTGCACGTTCTGGATGCGCAGCATTTTGCTGGGAGAGCGGGGGCTCATTTCCATAGACTGATACCCTTTTGCAAGATACGATGAGCATGGCATGGCACTATATATCTTGCGAGTCAAAAGCTTTTGTTATGGACGATGGTTATTGTTATAGACTAAGTGTATGTGTAACCTATTTAGGCTTTTAAGCTGTTTGGGAGAACCATAAATAGATCTAAATCTAAACCTAAAAATGCCCCCCCCCCCCCCCTGCGTTTTTCTTCATATCTTTCTGAAACCCGACTGCTAGCTGTCGAGCACCTTGGGATTGAAAGCTAGAGCTGAATATAATAGAAATAATTTGTAATCTCTTAACGGTATTTTATCCGTAACTGACCTTTCGTATTTGGAGGGATAAATAAACTACAGATGAAGAATCTCTCATAATGCCATGGACATAATATTATCATAACTCCGAACCTATAAAAAAAGATTGATTTCTTTTCTGGCGAGAATTGCATGTAATACGTTTTTTTTAAAGTTTATTTTATTTTTATAATTAACCATTCTAAATGAGCGGCAAATATTTCTTGGAAAATAAAACTAATAACTTGGAACTGTTGTTTTAAGATCTTGCTTTCTTTTAACTGTTGTACGATATTTCAGAAAATCAGTTACCTCCTTCATAAGAAATGCGATTCGAAAATTGGTTTCAAAGATATAAGGTGTTGTCGCGTAACTTGCTAAGGTTTGTTACAAGTGCGGTGATATATGTTTTACTTGATAGTATATTATCCCAAAAGTAGCGTTTTGAACTATCATTGCAAAACATTAAATATAGAAGCGGCTCAAATGCGCCTGATGAATCTCAAATAATCTGAAAGAAAGCGAGAAAGATATAGATACAGGTTGTTATTTTGTTTTACTTTAGAGATTTATATTTCTTAAAGTCGTGAAAGAAACACTAATTCGGTCTCTGCAGGTGCGTTTTATGGCCTGGAGGACATATTACATAATGCTAATTCTCATGATTAGTCGGCCAATAAACTAAAATATGTTAAATAACTTTTTAAATAATAGAAATAAATTGATGGTTCCAATTAGAAACTTGCTTACCATCATCGAAAACCACTAAATCAGTCAAACATAGAAATCCTTGTAGCACATGTAAAGCACAGTGGAGCCCAATAATTTACCTTCCGTACAGCTGGAGCAAGGCTACGGGTTTTTCCGTCTCTTATCATCCGCGCTTTATTACCGCCAGTTTTGCTTCGGCTGCACGAGTGGTAACTTTATCGCGATACTGCGCTTCCTACAAGCTCGAAGTCTTTCTAGAAATCACTGATTTGGTGTTTTTTGATGACAATAAACTAGTATCCCATTGGAACTAATGTTTACGTTCACAAACTAAAACGTTAATCAACACATTTTAGGTAATTTGACTTATCGCGACGATTAGCCCCGTATATTATGCCCCCTGAGCGGAAAACTCACCTTCATAAACCGGTACGTAGAGCTTTAACGGATTTTATTTTTAACAAATCTGCGTAGACGAAAAAAAAGAATACCTTATATATAAAAAGCAAATTTATATTATCTATGTATCCACGACAACTACGAGAAATAAAAGAACACCAGTGTTACTTGAGTGTGTTCGACAAATACACTTAGCCTGGTGAAAACTAAAGGACCACGCATGTTAGCTGTCGAGACAACTGGACAAATTTCCTCTACATTGGAGAGGATTCGCCATTTCAATTTAGAGGGAATGTCCCGATGCCCCGAACAAGAAAAAAAGAAATGAGTTGAATAGATTATGCGCCGCGCGATGCTCCTAATTCGTGCAAAATTTCGTTGTAAGAAATAAAAAAGGTGCTTGGGCGTTTGTGCTTGGTACGTTTCTATAAAGTATCAAATAAATATATTAAACGCACATACATCATGCATGTATCTTTCCACATGAATGAGGAAATAAGTGACGGTACGCCAAAAGGCGTACTTTTGACTAAAGTTCTGGGGGCAAAATGCAGTATAGAAAATCAGATTAAAAGTTTAGCATCGTAAGTCAGTCATATTCACATTCTTTGCGCGCCTATCGTGTTCTAGACACAAATAACATCGTATTCACCTGTTATTATCGCGCGAATGTGTGGTTTACATCAATGTATTCGCGCCTGTTTAGTGTGCACACGATCAATTTGTAGCGCCCGCAGGGCATACATGAGGTGTGAGGCGTAGGAAGTGGGGATGTCTGTCTTATTTTAAGGGCGAGTTAATGGCGCGTACAGGCGGGTCGCAGGCTGTAACGACCTGTCTCTCTCAAATAAGTGGGGCGATTGGTAGAATTTGCGCTGCTTACTACTCTAATGTTCTCTGTGTCTCCATGAGTTATTCTCGGTTGCATCAGTTTTCTGGCCAAACTTCCATCTAACAGCATTTGGAGCAAGCACAGCGAACATTTAAAGAAGCTATTTCCACTCTGATTTATGTTGTAAGTTAAGTTTGCCAGTCGGATTTTATTTTCCTGGGCCTGTGTAGGGGGGGGGGGGGCTCTATAAACGGAAAAGTGTTTATGTTACAAGAGTCAAAGAAAGAATAAAAACATTTAGGGACAAGGACAGACCGCACAGTTCTTTCAACTAGCAACACACATTTACTGATATCTCCTTCAATATGTTTACTCCTCCTAACGTTTGAGACTAAAGAGAAGATACGGAAAATAATATATTTATATACGCCTCGAAAAAAAATACCAAAACACAATTCACCCCAATACACTAGAAGATAAAGAAATTCAGAAGAAAAAGGAAAATAATAATAAACACTATTGATAAATTAAGCTTGCTGCTTGAAAAATCCTTGCAGGGTCGAATCCTTCAAACCGTCTGAATTCGACCTTGTAAGGTTTTTTCAAGCAGCAAGCTTGAATTTGTCAATAGTGTTTCTTTTTATTTTCCTTTCTTCTTCTGAATTTCATTATCTTCTAGTGTAATGAATGAATTGTGTTTTTGGTTTTTTTTTTCCCGGGCGTATATAAAGATATTATTTTCCGTATCTTCCTCTTTAGTCTCAAACGTTAGGAGGGAGGTAGTACATATTGAAGGAGACATCAGTAAATGTGTGTTGCTAGTTGAAAGAACTCTGCTGTCTGTCCTTGTCCCTAAGTATTTTTATTCTTTCTTTGACTCTTGAATTTTCACCAACACGCTCTTTGGATCTTTGTTTATGTTACATTTAGGTTGTCGTTAATAAATGACGTGTCCACGATAACATAAGGCTAGTGGCTCAAACTAGTAAAGCTTATTTTGTGACGTATTTCAAACTCCCAATTTTTGGTATTTTGAGTTTCGACTTTATATATATACATATTTTTTCAGGTAAAACTAAAAGGCTATGCATATATGTAGTTGTAGGGTGCTATATCATATTGTCACGAATGACGAGGTGACAAACAAGGAATAACTGAGGAAACTGAAACGTTTAATGGGGGCGAACTTGTGCCCAAAAATAAAAAAAAGAAACAGATGATAATAACAGAGCGTCGCGGGCGTCGAAAGCGGCGAAGCAGCAGGATCGAACGCTGAGGCGAAACTGACTGCGGCTCGCCACGCGGAGCCCCTTATGTACATGCGTGGGCTTCTGGAATAATCGGCCAAGAAGGTTCGGCGTGTAGAACTTTCTGACCTCGAACAAGCAACACGGTTCTCGAATTTACCAGAACATTACATTATATGTCAACAAAAGGCGTCCCCGCGGCCAGGAATCGAACCCTGGCTTTTCGCGTGGGAGGCAGGCACTATAACCGTTAGCACACGCGCGCGCGCTGCCTACTTGGCAAAGCTGCGCGCGCGGCAATATGCGTACATCCACTTCCAGCTCCGTTCAAAATATAGTTGCAAATGTTTTATGAGCTGTGCATTACTACAGAAATGTCTAGCCAAGCAATTGTTCGGTCCATTTTTATACGAGCGGCCACTTTCACAACGAGATAAATTATTTTTTTGTAGGCACCATTTCAGGTGAAAAACTCAGTATGGATCACTTGGCACGCAGACGCAGTCTATACTCGTTTGCAAGTACGGCCACTGGGCGCCGGAATCTTGCTGGTGGTGTGTGCAGGTCAAATGTTTGTAGTCTTGAAAAAAAACACAATCGGGCTGCCTGCGACAAGAATCAACGTTCGTTTCCTGAGGACAAAGGCTCTCTGCTCTTCAAGTTTAAAAAAAACCTGGTAACTCTTTCTTGTAAGTAAAGCAACCTCCGATTGGGAAATCTGTTAAAGGAATCATATTAGACCTTTATCTGGCTGATAATAAATTTCGCAGCAGCTTCCGGGTGCGCTCTCAAACCCCACCTCTTGGTCCTAACGCTGGAGAGATCACAGCAGCATGCCAAACGGTAATGGGACACATAGATTTGAAAATGATGTGGTTTTCGCATCGCACAGACATCATTGCTATGTCAGTATCATAATCAAAACTAAGAAGTGCTAGAAGTTAATTTTTGCTTGCTTATTTTTTGACTCTATAATTCCCCAAACCAGAATTAGTGTCGACGCCAAAGGCCTAAAAACAACAACAAATATATTCACATTAACCGTGAGAACGGTTTATGCGTTTAAATGGTGAGCCACTACGCTAGTCACAAACACGCAATGAAAACGTAACCGAGAAGTAACCAACCCTCGGCGCTTACAGTCATCAATGTGCTTCTTTGCAGTATTCCTTTTTCTTTCTTAAATGTGTGCGGGTTCCCCAATGCGAATTTTTGTTCATTATATTTGTGCCGTCTACATCATTCGCAGTTTATGTCTGAAGTGCCTCCGAGCACATACGGCCTGAGCATTACAACAAGTGTTAGGTTGAATTGTGAAAATTAATTTCCCATCGGGTTACACGCGATCGTTCAAAAAATTCTTCTTTATAACGTTTTTTGATGGATAACTGACAGTCAGCTTGCTTTGTAGAAGAACTCAGAAGCAGAAACTCTGCGTTTTTGTGACCTACTACCTTTGGTTTTAAGGACCAAATCAAGGATCCAGAAGGAACCTGGGTTTGATCTAAGCGATTCCTCTAGAAACCTAGGGATCTTAAGTTCGGTTCCCGCCCTCTTATGTCAGTTTGAATACTAGAGCGTTTTGCCGGCGTGCAGTCTGCTAAATGTTTCCTCCACAGCTTTAAACTATGTGTCGTCATAAAGAAAGGGCAGACGAAACTATCATATTGGAAACGTTCATAACGTACCATTTCCATATGTTGCTGTGTAAGTACGTCGACAAAAGTAAATAGTACATTTTACTTTCTTTAAAACCTTACACGATTAGAGAGTGAAAATTATGCTTTAAACGCTTGGCGCTCTCCAGCTTTAAGCTCGAGCATAGCAGTTTAGTTTAGTGCGTCTAAATAAAATGGCTGTGCTAGCAAAGTGCCCCCCCCCCCCCCAAATCTGGTTGACTAAAGAAGAAGATTTGGCTAGTTGCCCAAACTTGGTAGAAGTAGAAGTTTGGGCTAGTTGCCCAAATCTGGGCAAATGTTAAATAACACACCTAAATTTAGTCCAGTCCTTTTTTATTTATGCTTTTATAAATTTTTATCTTATTTTTTACCTAAAGATATAATTAGGGTGTTTTGTTTCTCCAGAGGCACACTAACTTTCGCGTTGGGTTTATATCAGGCTATTGCCAAATAAGTGTGTTATAACGATTTGAAGGTTTTGCGCTAAAACAAAACTTATGTATAAATACTGCGCCTAAGTCTGTTTATAGCCAAATTTAGTGAAACTAAGATAAGGCGGTGAAGACTTGCATACTTGAGATTTCATTTTTTTTTTGCATTGTCAACGCGATCGGTATTTTCGAAACATTAAAAAAGCTAATGTAAATTGCTTTTTTGTTATCGACATGAAATGGCTGCCTTGGCACTGTTACGAGAAGCAATTATGACGGTCAGTCGCACATGTTAAAGCTTTCCTCCATCCATTCCCAGTTGTATAGCTGCGACCTAAATCACGATTACTAACGCTAATTAAAAATAGCTGTCAAGTTGACTTTCCATGATGTGGTCCATGGTGATTGCTACGTACCTTGGCGGAGGAACAATGTAACGCGCTGGTTCAGGAGAGGGCAGAAAACAGAATGAATCAGCGACCCTCAAATATCATTCATCACTGGTATCTTTGTAGTTGAAGGCATGGCGAACAATGAAACAGAGAATAATATAATAATCATGATCGTTTTTAGGTTAATTTCCTTCACATCTTCAATGCAGTGTCTTAAAATGGCAATTATATACCACAAACGAAAGTCGAAGTTTGATTCTTGGTTCGGTTGTTTTGGATATATAGCGGAAAGATAGATATATTCAATGTTTATATTGAATGGATGCACTGCTTACTCGTAACTCAAACCCAAATATAATTCGTACTGCGGTCTGTGTTTTTCTGTGTTGTTTTCTTTAAATTTGAACTCATATTGGCGATCCGAAAAAAACCCTGAGATGGTGGAATACTCAACCTCCGTGATATCTGACGGGCAGTTTGTCTGCAGTAATTACGTCTGCTTCATTTACTTAGTGTTCAGAACACATACTGAATTAATGTTTTGTGCTACATAATGAACATTATTTTACGTATTCATTGTCTGTCATAGAGAGCGAGCTGGCTGAGTGGCAACTCGCACTTTGTGCGAAACGATGAATACCTACTAGTTTACATTAAATGTTCCCCCACATTAACATCAACGTAACAAAGATCATTTGTTTTTTCAGATTTCCCGACGCCTTTTGCTTATATGAACCGGCAAACCCAAAGTGTGAAAAATCCAGTCAATTACACAGTCACACCAGCAAAGTAAGGCTCAGTTTGATATAGTTGGCATCGTCATGGGGATTCATTCATACATGGGTGATCCAATGGGGGATCGCGTAAAACTGATACACTGCGATCCCTTAGCGCACAAAAGGACAGAACGAAAGGAAGACGCGTGAACCGAGTTTCTGCCAGATAATGAAAGTGCAGATAAAATATCGGTCTCTTGTCGAGCCATTAATCTGCCGCTGGGACGCGAGCGACCGAGACAGCTGCAATAAGAGCAGCCGCAAGAGAGCGCCACCTCTACCACAGGACAAAACGACAGAAACAATCAAACCGCCCAGGCGCAGTCCTTCCTTCGTTTTTTCATACCTCCCGCATACCAAGAAGAGAGAAGTAGCCGGGTTATTGTGGACAACAAAAGCAAGGCACAACCAGCACGAGTATTACCAGATTGTGGCTATACCCGCGCCTAAAGGCTTTTCTAAGTTCGAATTATCCGTGTAACTTCGTGCCTTCTCTCCTCCTCTCTCGACCGCCCCCTTTAGAAGCTTAATCGCGGCTGCAACCAGGATTCCTTCCTCGCCTCCGCGTCTCTTTCCCACTAGTTTCAGGTTCCTTCTTAATAGTTTGGGATGAAACACGAAAAAGTCATTTTGCTCCGAATGAAAAAATAAAATTGTCCTGTCACAGTGGGAAACAGGCTTAGGCCCGGTTCAAATCATTTGGTCTTCACGAAAGACAAAAAAACATGACTATCGAAACAGAAGCTGAGTTGGCGATGAAAGAAAAATAGAGGAAGGCATAATCTCGGTTAATCTTGCCTGCTCGGTCGGTCTCCCACTTTTATGTGCAGCAGTTGGTCTTCGTTGACAGGCCTTCGAATATCGCAGGGCAACGCACCAAACCAAGTCGAAGCTAAGTTGCCTTTACGGGAGAAGTAAAAACCTTTCCACCCCTTTTCTTATGGCCGTTGGGCACCGCGCACCAACTTGCGCTCCTGCCTCGCTTCAGTGGTGTTACGTGCTTCTCGTAAAGCAAGGCGGAAACTTGGATTTCTAAGAAAGGGTGAAGGAAATGAGAAAGAAGAAAGAACTATTAAATTGTCTAGAAGCGAGAAACAAATACTGCAGACGCGAGATGGGGTGGAGGGGAGCGCTTAAGAACAAAAACAAAAGTTATCCCTTCTGTGAGCAGGCCCGTAATAAAGGGGAACCAGGCGCGTGGCTTCTTTATCTACTTTTTTTTCCGGATATGGTACTATATTACCTCCTTTCCTCAGATGGTGAACGTTCGGTTTTTCTCAGCTCTGGGCGAGCCGAGCGGTGGATGATGAAAAATACGGCACGGTCCTGGCATTTCTCCCACTTGCTCTTTCGTTCGCAGTATATTGACGGGAATGCTACGTTGGACACACTTCTGCGATGCCGGTCGCTCACGCCAGCCCTCGAAGATGGAGTGGCGGCCCGCGTGAGGCGCCAAGTTTGGATTTGGTGGACGGATTATGGGGATCTTGATATATGTGTTTGGGGTGGCAGGATATTTGCTAGGGCAGGGGAGGCAAGCGGGCGCTTATAAGAATGGCGGCACAAGGGCATAAACTCGGGGTAAGCGAGCGACCCTGCAGTTTCGATTGTAAATCTCCACGAGAAAATAAATTTGATGTCCTTCTGTTTCGCGCGTGGCGGTCGTTGTTGTTCGCAAACTATAGTCAACCGTGAGGTAAACGGGAAACAGGGTTAAAGCGACTATAGTAACTGACAACATAAAAAAACGCTGGGCCAAGAGAGACGCGAGCGTTCTATTATGTTCCGCCGACAATGAGACTGCGGCATTAGCCGATATACACACCAAAGGACGAATCACGCTACAAGAATCGTGGACATATTGTTACGCTCTCCGTTTCTTAAGTTGTCTGGAATTATAACCTCTAATCCTCCTCTAATCTTCTAATCTTCCTCTCACCCCTTATATAATGTCCCCATCGGGACGCTTTAGTGATAATAACATAAATGGAAGAGACAGATCTGTTTGACAACCAGAGTTATACTGAATGTTCTGCACTATTATTTATAAAACTTACGTTATCTTGCAATGACTAAAATTGCCTCGCTGGCATTCTCTGAGTGCACATGCGTCTACAAAATTAAATTGAAGCGCGTGTTTGTTTGAAAAGGTTATGTGACAGAGAGTTGAGATTTTGTGATGATAATGCGATTAATGAGAAGGTGAAAAGGAAGGTTTTGGCCTGAATTCTAATTTATGCGCAGTTTGTTACGCAACTCTTTGAACCACGTATGACATAACATTATAGATGTCAAGAACTGGCGTAATAAACAGTGGCATTAGTTTTATGCACTCTAAATTGTGCGTGTTTCAGGTATGTAGCATTGCCTACCTAAGAGGTCTTTGTTCCGGTATGTACCATCTTTTGAAAATGTCGAATCATACGCGTAGCGACGACTATTATGATAGTACTAACTGTACTAAAATTTTGTAAAAGCGCACATTAGGTGAATTAAATTTCAGTAAGTAATTTCCTTCTAAATTTCTTTTCAGATTGTAGACTTAATCTAAGTCTTGGACTGAGCAAAAACTAATGCTCTCCCTAAAGCTGTCTGCTCAATAAAAGCTACCCGCATAAATAGAATGGGGGTGTCTCGGTACAAACTAAGCGTCATTTGAAAACAGTTGAAATTCAAGATTTTACTAATACGGTTTCAGATTATGAATTTATAACGCTACAAATTGATACCAACATCTGTGTGGTGTACCAACCTCCGGATTGTAATATTTCTAGTCTTCTTCTTCTTTTTTTTTTTTTTAGGAAACTCTTTTAGATTTTGCTTGTGCTGAGCAAGCGCAGGTTGTACGCAAGTGAGGACTATTTATATTGATGTCCTCGGCAGTTCGAATGCTACAGCTCTGTGAAAGGCACCGAAACTGGTACCAAAAATGACTCAATGTTCATTTTTTTCCAAGAAACGAAAGGGAGATCATCAGCGCATTTTTTCATCTAAAAAGAGTAAATCACGCGATATAAATTATATGCTAGTTATTCCAATCAAATACTTAATTAACCTCCTGGGTTCGCCATTAACAACAATATTTAACATGGCCTTTGACTCCGGCACATTTCCAAAAGGAATGCAAGTCGCAAAAGTAAAGGTATTGCACAAGGGAGGCGACGAGAATAACATGTCGAACTATTGACCCATATAAATGTTTCCTGTATTTTCCAACAGTCCGGAAAAATAATTGATTCGCGACTTTCTCGATTAACATAACATTCTTTCTCCCTCGCAATATGGCTTTCGAAAAAGAACATGCCCAATGAAATGGATTTACTTAAACAAACAAAAATCATTATTGATGCTTTCAAATGCAAAATACTAGTACTTTGAATAATTATTGATCTTCCTAAGGCATTTGACGCCCTAATGTTTTACTCGGTAATAAAAACACAGCTGTGGTGTTCGCGAAACTGCAGAATCACTAATTCAATTATATATAAAAGACCGTGCACAATCTGTTTCCTACAACACGGGTTTTTCATATTTTTAAATAATTCACTCTGGCGTCCCACGGGGAATTGTTCTATGTCCCAACTTTTAACACATATATAAATAACGTGTTTCTTATTCACCCTGGAATTAAACTAATAGCGAATGCGGCCAACGTTACTTTTTTTTTTGCATGAACCTTGACGAACTGGTGGGCGAGGCGAATAATGTTTTCACCCCTGTAAAAGCATGGACTGACTCAAGTTATTTAAATGTTCCCACGACTAAAACTAAAGCAGTTTTATTCAAGCCAAGGAACAAATAACTATCCTTATCTAAAGGCGTAATTTTGAATAATAAGATGATTGAAGTTATACACGGCACTAAATCACTGGGCGTCTATTTTTCGTCTATTTTTCACGTAACATAACTTACAGTACTGTGATATGGGGAACTAGTATAAACAAAACTGTTAACAGCGCCAAAAAGGCTGCGCGCATTACTGAAAATGTGTCATGGGCTACCATACACAAAATTATCTTAGTGAACTTAATATAATTATTATAATTCATGCCTCTTACCTGTACGATTTTCGTATGGCATGCTTTTTGCGAACGGCAGTTAGGCCAAAAAATATCACTTTATTGCAAATGTTCAATTTCAGTACACACGCTTCTTACAAAATCTGTTATGAAAATACATGGAACAGACCCAGGTCCCGAACAACTTACAGAGATCAATCACAATTGTATAACTTGCCCATACGTTTAAATCAACTGTTACATGTTAATATCATTCCGGAGATGTCTACAAAAAGTTTTTGGTCGCTTATTTCGTTCCTGCTGAATCTTTCTAACCTTGCGAGAGCTTTTCTTATGTGTTTTCTTCCTTTGAGTTTATTGATCTTTTAAGCGCTTACTTTCGTCTGTATTGTCTGTTCTCTTCTTTATTTTTCTTAGTATTCGTGACTCAGTATAGTTCAGTGCGTGTTTCTGCAGTGGCGCCTGTATTGACAAAGGAAGGGGGAGGGGGGGGGAGGGGGTGGAGACCCTTGTCAAGCTGCTTCGTTCAATTTTCTCTCCTGTCCCCCTCATTCCTCCGAAGTAAAAATGAAAACAATTATCATTCATATAATACCTTCTAGTTTCCCGGAGTTATTCTTTTCGATTGCAATGTTCTCTAAAAACAAGACTATATATATATATACAGGGTGTTTCACGAAAGGTGGACAAATTCGATATTGCGAAAACTACCCGTCGCATCAAAGAAAGGCTTGCGTCCTTTTGGACCTAGGCCAGGGTCCTAGTTTGGGAAATTATTAAAGTCCGAGATAATCATATTGTTAATTATTTTCGCGTGATTAAGTTTTTGATATTGGGTTTAAGGACATGGTTGCAATTAGAAAATTGCTCCGCATCATCAAAAAACACTAAATCAACAAATTGCCGAACGATAGAAGGCACGCGAAGCATTTTACGGCTTTTTACTATCTCTCCACGGGGCGCGGTGCCGCCGGGGCGGGAGATGCGCTCCGATAACAAACCGAAACTTAAAAACCCGTCGAATTTGTACGGTTTTTCAGAAAGCCGTAAAATGCTTTGCGTGCCTTCTTTCGTTCGGCAATTTGTTGATTTAGTGTTTTTTGACAATGCTGAGCAATTTTCTAATTGAAACCATGCCCTTAAACCCAATAATAAAAAAGTTAATTACGCAAAAATAGTTAACAATATAATTATATCAGACTTTAATCATTTTCCTAAAAAGGCCCCTGGCCCAGGACCACAACGACATAAGCATTTTTTTGGTGCGACGCGTAGTTTTTCGCAATATCGAGATTTGTCCACCTTTCGTGAAACACCCTGTATATATATATATATATATATATATATATATATATATATATATATATATATATATATAGAATGGGCTACACGTACTTTGAACTACGAAACAGTATTTTCCTTATATATACATATATATTCGTAAAGCACCCTGTATATATGTATAGGGTGTTTCACGAAAGGTGGACAAATTTGATATTGCGAAAACTACGCGTCGCAACAAAAAAAGGCTTGTATCGTTTTGGTCCTGTGTCAGGGGCCTATTTAGCAAAATTATTAAAGGCCCATCTAATCAGGTTGTTAATTATTTTTTGCGTTATTAACTTTTTTAATATTGTGTTTGAGGGCATGGTTTTGATTAAAAAATTGCTCAGCATTATCAAAAAACACTAAATCAACAAATTGCAGAACGATAGAAGGCACGCGCAGCATTTTACGGCTTTCTGAAAAACCACACAAATTCGACGGGTTTTAAGTTTCGGTTTGCTATCGGAGCGCATCTCGGACCCGACGGCAGCGCGGCCCGCGGAGAGATAGTGCAACCAATCTCTTCTGCGCTGTCATCGCACGAAGCAGCAGAGGCTGGTGGCACTATTTCTCCACGCGGCGCGGTGCCGTCGAGGCCGGGAGGCGCTTCGATAGCAAACCGTAACTTAAAACCCCGTCGGAATTTGTGCGGTTTTTCAGGAAGCCGTAAAATGCTACTCCTGCCTGCTATCATTCAGCAATTTGTTGATTTAGTGTCTTTTGATGATGCTGAGCAATTTTCTATTTGAAACCATGCCCTTAAACATAACATTAAAAAAGTTAATTACACGAAAATTATTAAGAACCTAATTATACCGGACTTTAATAATTTTCCTAAATAGGCCCCTGGCCCAGGACCAAAACGACACAAGCCTTTTTTTTTGTTGCGACGCGTAGTTTTCGCGATATCGAATTCGTCCACCTTTTTGTGAAACACCCCTATATATATATACACAGGGGTGCGTTTACGATATATATATATATATATATATATATATATATATATATATATATATATAATATATATATATATATATATATATATATATATATATATATATATATATATATATATATATATATATATATATATATATATATATAAGGAAAATACTGTTTCATAGGACGACGAAAGGTGAATAAGATAGAATGCGTAGTTCAAAGTACGTGTAGCCAATTATATATATATATATATATGTACAATGTGGAAACAATGTGGAAAAACTGGTTTCTCCCGATTCTGAAGCAGCACTTGGCAAGGCGGAAGCAAGAAACCTCCAGGAGGCTGCCTCCCACTGGTCATCGGGGACGTTGACCTTACAGACAAGACCAAAAATTTGCTTGCACAAGGACCTAAGTATGCCATACCACCAAGGCTCGAGCCCATCGACAAGATTGCACTTGTTCGGACCATCGCATCCAAAGCTCATGAAGAAAAGGCATCACAAATAATCAGTGAAGGAATGAACTGCCTAGCAAGCCAAAGGAGTCCAATATCTCCAGGTATTAATTTTGGCTCCGCGGTAAATGAGCTTCGAAGCAAAGATCTCAGGCTCTGCGTGTCGGACAAAGAGGGTGGTTTTGTTGTCCTGGATTCTGGGAGCTATGGAGACAAGGCTGCGGCAGCTATGGCCAAAAACTTCATTAGTGTCGAAGAAAAACGAAGCAAAGGATGTAAACAGGCCATTGTGCGGCTACTTGAGAGAGACCACCTGAACAGTCTTTGTACGAAAATCAAAAAGACGAAGATGGGACACCTTGAGGTGTTTTTCTCAGTGAAGACGCACAAGGATGGCGCACCTTTTAGGGCCATTGTATCGGAAAGAGCAACATGGCAAGCCCACGTGTCGTCCTACCTGGCGAAACAGCTGTCCCTGGTTCAGTGCAACGATCCTTACAGGATACAAAGTTCAGAACAACTTATTGGTTATCTAGAAGAGCATGGATCTGGTGTCGTCTCTGCCCTGTCAGTCGACATCCAGGATATGTATTACTCAATACCACACACAGGCCTTTTGTTGATTCTTCGAGCAGCCATTGAAGAGCAAGGAACAACAACATTCCAAAACTCGGCTGGAATCAACGTCGACACCTTCCTGGAACTACTCAGTGTGTACTTGGCAGCGACAGTGGTAGCCCATCAAGGGCAACACTTCGTACAAAAAAGCGGCGTGTGTATTGGCTCTCGGGTCGCTCCTTATCTTTGCGACTTGTTCCTTGCAGCATCCGGCAGGAACATTCAAGAGAACCTGAATGACGCGCGGGTAAAAGCCATCTTTAGGTATGTTGATGACTATTTGGTGCTATGCGACACTGAGGTGGAAGATCTGGGGAACGGATGTAAAGACAGGGTTTTGACCTGCTTCCAACAAAGTTGCCCGGAATTGGTGTTTACTTACGAACTACCACTGGAGAAGTCAATCAAGTTCCTGGACCTTCTGTTGGAGTTCAAAGAAAGTCACGTCTGTTGGCGCTACGAACCACGCTCGTGCAAGGGGTTTCTTCCCTACGAGTCAGGCCATTCCAAGACCATCAAAAGAAGTGTAGCCAGTACTGCTCTTCTCTCTGCGCTAAGCAAGTCTTGCCATCATCAAGGTGAGACAAGCTTTAAAAAACAGATCGCTCGACTACGCGATTCGGGTTACCCGAGCGCTCTTTTAGGAAGCGTATGTGAGAGCCTCTCCAAGAAACTCAAGCAGAGAGCAGCAAGCGGCGAGAAAGCGGCGAATCCACCAACGCGATGCAAAATCGCGGTTGTGCCCTACATCCATGGAGTGACCCACAGACTAAAAAAGATCGCAGGCAGGCAAGACATTCAGGTTGTTTGTTCGGCACCGAACAAAGCGTACGCCATGTGCCGCAGGGTGAACAAAGGACGTGATCAACAGCCGATATGTGACACAGCCCATAGAACACGCTATGCCCAATGCGAAACCGGGGTCGTCTATCATATTCCCCTCTCCTGCGGGAAGAGCTACATCGGCCAAACTGGCCGATGTATAAACGATAGAGCAAGGGAGCACGCAGCGTCGGTGAAAACTACATCAGCGGGACACTTGTCAGCGCATTGCCGGACCTGTGGATGTGACGCAGAGCTCACCAGCATAACCGTCCTCCATAAAAACAAGAACTCCTTCGCGCGTGAAGTGCTGGAGGCCTTGGCCATTGAAGAAAAAAGGAGAAGATTGCGTGAGCACCTCGTCAATTACAGTTCACGAAAAAGAACGCCAATTTTTGCGGTTTGCCACACCCCGTTGAGTGGTAGGTCAAATGGTGTTTTTACACGTGTTTAATGCGCCGTAGGACGAAGAAGAAGAAGCCTACACTCTCAACAAAAGGATAGTCGTAGGGTACGACCTTTGGGGTAGTAAGAAGCCGTCACAGATATCGCTACCCCCACTTAGTTATACTAACGACCCCATGGGTAGTTACACGGCACGCAATCAACAGGTGCTCACGGCGAGCACCCCCAAAAGAAACATGGCGGCTGGCAAGCGACAGTGGAGCAATACGAGTAAGGCCTAGCGAGCTGGACTGCTTTTTGCTAAAATACGATTCTCAAGTGCGTACGCCCGTTCGCTGCCTTCCGTGCGTGCTAAATCACTCCAAAACGCGCCTCGAAGCACCGACACCGCACCTATTACGGGTAGGGGCGACGTTGTGTGAGGGGAGGGGGGGGGGGGCATTCGCGGGGGTTTGTCTGCGACTGCTTTCGCGCGACCGGCTGCATTTACTTCGCGGCCAGAAAACATTCAAAGAAGGAATCGTATAGCGATAAATGGAATGATGTCTTTATTGAACAAAGCATCTGCTTGCTGTGCTTGCCGCAAGTGATCCGGCGTTTTCGGCTGACAACGGCGAGGCGAAGCATCACCGATTCAAGCGGCGTAGGTTCCGATCGTTCAACGCTCCTGCTCACCTGTTAGCATTCGTTATCCACTTTCAAGTCCCTGGTAATCCTCACCGCGTCTGAGCACGCACTTGGCGCTATTCACCGCACAGAACACCCATTCAACTGGCTATGGGACTGATCCCACTGGGACGAGAGGCCGAGAACCGAACCCTCCGTAGGGCGAGGCGGCTGCTCCGTGGAGCCATGGAACGCCTCCATGTTTTCCACTCAAATAAGTAGACACATAAACGCGCGACTCCTTGAATTGGTCGGCGACACGCGCCACCTAACGGACAGCGCTTAAAGTAAAAAAAGAAGAAACCAACTGTTTTTTTAAGCGCCTCGCCAGATATCCATGTATATACACAAACCACACCACGCTTCACACATGCGCGACATACAGACACCATAGCATTTCATACATGGACGCGTTCACAAACAGCACAGGGTACCCCGTACGAAAATGTCAGATATGGCCCTGATATATTTTATATACGGGCAGATATGATAATATAAGTAGTCAGATAGGGAATATATGGGAGCAAATACGCCCCGATATCACCATATAGGCGGGCTAATACTGCCAGATGCGGCCGTATAAGTGCGTAAATACGGCCTTATTTCGCGATATACGCGTGCAAATATTGCCCCTGATAATGATATATGGGCCCGTTTCGGTCGTGCAAGCAATAAGTCATATGTACTCGCCAAGACAAGTTGATTGATCTATATTGCATGAGTCTCAAATAATTGGTTAATTATTGTTAACATCGTTAAAGTGAAGTTATTCCAGGTATTTGGACCAATTAACCAATTGCACATTTTGAAGATTGAAAGACAAATGAAATTTGGTTGTATGTTTGACGTGTGACATTATGACGAAGTGCATAAGATCGGAAAGCGAGTTAATCAAATAATGGATTTGAGATCGCAGCTCATAGGCGCCCGTTTCCGAGTTAAGCGGTGTCGGCGTCGCCATCAAGTAACCACCCCGCTAAATTTAGCGAGAAATTGAATTGGTACTTATATCACTTGACGTCAATTTCCCGCTAAATCTAGCAGTGAAACTAATTTTGTTCGTGTTTCCCCGCTAAATTGAGCGGGGAAACACGAACCGTTAGCTTACTGAAGATGCAAGACGCTACTTCGTCGTCCCGAATCCTTTTTCCTTCGAACGCCTGCGAAGCCGTTGCGCCCTACGCAGCATCTTTCAAAAACCTTTCGCGCAGCATCGTAACCATCCGCTTGCGAGCGTCTGCGATTCATCGTGTGTTGAAAGTTGTGTCTTTTATGTGCAACTCTTTCGTAAAAATATTTGAAATTTAAAAACGCGAACCTAAGAGTGTACTCATAATTTTAAATTTATTGGTAAAAAATATATATATACACATTTATTTATTTATTTATTTATTTGTGGACATCGTGCGCAAAAAAAAATAGTCGCGCTTATTTCTTCATTTCAAATTATGATCTGGGTTATACAGCGTAAAACATAGTATCTTCAAACTCGCATCATTTTCGGTCACTTTCGAGCTAGACAGTTTGGAAGTTCAGAAGTTGGACGTCAGAGAGCTCTATGTTCACTCGGTATTGACAGCAGGGTAGACGCTATGCATGTTTTAGGCCAATCGTGTCTCCGGTTAGGGTCACGTGACTACAGTCTAGAAGCTGGTGATGAAGCAGAACACAGCACCTGCCTGGAGCCCAAGGCCACACATAGCATTCACTGCACTATCAGCCTTGGGTACAAGTGACAAATCCGCACGTTGATTCCCCATAAGATAAGACCTTTGTTTGTGCACTCCCGTTTTGGCCTGTCCTTCTCTCCTTTTCTCTCTCTCCCTAAGCTGAAAGCTTGATAGAATGTGCGTGGTCACGTGGTTTTACGGATGCGGATCCATGCAGTTAGGTGTGGTCTGCGCCCGCGTGGCTGCTGCGAATTTCTGCTTCTGCAAGCGATTTCAAAGAAGCCCAAGAATTTTTTGTGATGCGTTCAGTGCTCGTTTCTAAAAGTGACAGGTTGTGCTACATCGTGTTGATTCTTCACGGACACCTTCCTTCTCGTTTTTGTGTTTGAGTGGTGATTCCGTCGTGGCCGTGTCGACATCTATCTGGGATTACCTTTCAAGTCCCGTCTCGTCAACGTAAGTGCGCTGCAACCTACTTCGCGACAATAGATCGTTTTCCTAAAGGTACTCTTCTAGATTATTTCTAGAATTAGGCCGTGTCTATCTCCTGGCAGCCGGGAGAATAATTGTGCAGAATGTTTCGGCATTGGTGCGATTGCGCTACAAGCAGAAAGTTACGATATGCCGCCGACAAAGTTTTGACGTGTCGCCAAGAAGGACAACAACAAAGAATCTTAATTGCGCGTTCTAAAATTTGACGCGCGGCTTTACGAGTCGCTTGTAAAAAGATTGTTACGATTTTGCGAAATACTGGTAAACAACGCTAGGTTACCGTCATAATCTAAACCCTGAGATAAGGATAAATCAAATAACGTACAACTCTCATTGACTCAGGGTTTCATATTATGATGTTTCCTAACCGGCTTGCCTACATACCTTTGCTCCTTGCAAAGGTTACCGTCTCGCAGACGGCACAAACCGATCCCCTGACGGCCGGGCTCGCGGAGCGACAATCGCTCGAAGCGCGGAAACGGCGTTATGTAACGAAAGACAAAGGACATCTACACCACGAATGGGCAAAAGCCGATGCATAGGCGTGCGCGAACGTAAACAACGGTAGAAAAGTGGAGTTGCTCGCCGCTATGAGATGCGTGCCGCAAACTCGGTAATCCGCGGGCGTATCCCTCTCCTGCCGCTCATACTTTCTCTAACTTGAGGGACACTGTCTCGCGGTTCATGCCGACGAAACGATCGGACGATCGTCGCTACAGCCGAGCGCGGCACAGTTTACCATTGCTCTCGCTATGCAGGGTCGAAGAGTCAACCACCAGCATGGTGGATACCGGTGTTCGATGTCATGATGTGACGTACGTGCAATGCCTAAATACCGGGTGTTATTTTTTTTTTTATTCTTGCAGATTTGTTTTAAAAGAAGCCGTGAAAACTACACTTATGCGGTTTGTGCGAGTGAGTTATACGCCCAGGGGGACAATCGTACTTTTCTAACCTAACCCATAAATCAGTAATTTTTAGAAAGACTTTGAGCGCGTGTGAAGCGCAGTAGTGCGCTGAAGTTACCACTCGTGGACCAGGTACAAGGCTGTGGCTAGATAAGAGACGGAAAAATTGCGCGGGCGCCTGACCGACACCACTAGCTTTGTACCTGCTCCACGAGTGGTAACTTTCTCACGCGCTGAAAGTCTTTCTGAAAATGACTGATTTAGGGATTTTGGACGACGTTCAGCAAGTTTCTAATTGGAACCATATGTCTATTTTCACTAATTTAAAAAAACAAGTGGTGAATTTCAAATCATTAGCCGACTTATTGCAAAGATTAGCCACCCACATAATGTCCCCCTGGGCGTATAACTCACTCGCACAAACCGCATAAGTGTAGGTTTCATGGCTTTTTTAAAAACAAATCTACAAGAATAAAAAAAAACCTGTATATCAAGGTTATCAGGGTCTTGATATCTCCATAACAAGACCCTGATACGGTTATATAAAAAATTGGGCAGATCTGGCTTAATAAGGCTTATATAAACTGATTTACTTGATATCGCCAGATCTGCCCAATTTTTTATATAACCGTATCTATTTTTTTATATAAGTTCAGATATGCCATTTTCGTAAGGGACAACATGAGATATCGACACTGCATTTCTATACACACTACTGGTGGTCGACACCACCAGCTTATATACTGCTGTATTTTCTGCGACCGATTAGGATGGTGACCACTGTCATATTTTGCATAAATACGAAAAGGCTGTGCAAGATTTACCCGTATATAATATTTTCCTCTACTGCCCTCAGGAAAGGGCTCGTATCTCTAATGTAATCCATTCCAAAAGTGAACTGCAGGTTATAAATAAAGTTGAATAGTCGCTACACGTGCAGCGACTATCTCATGTTGTACAACATGAGATATCGACACTGCATTTCTATACACACTACTGGTGGTCGACACCACCAGCTTATATACTGCTGTATTTTCTGCGACCGATTAGGATGGTGACCACTGTCATATTTTGCATAAATACTGAAAAGGCTGTGCAAGATTTACCCGTATATAATATTTTCCTCTACTGCCCTCAGGAAAGGGCTCGTATCTCTAATGCAATCCATTCCAAAAGTGAACTGCAGGTTATAAATAAAGTTGAATAGTCGCTACACCCCGTACGAAAATGTCAGATATGGCCCTGATATATTTTATATACGTCCTGATATGATAATATAAGTAGTCAGATAGGGAATATATGGGAGCAAATACGCCCCGATATCGCCATATGGGCGGGCTAATACTGCCAGATGCGGCCGTATAAGTGCGTAAATACGGCCTTCTGATCAAAACGTGACGTGACGAAACTGATCAAAACGTGACGTACGTCACGTTTTGATCAGTTTCGTTTTCTCGCTAGCCTACACTTCAAGTATACAGAAGCCTGTTTTATTAATTGTATTAGTTATCGAAACCAATTTCTGCAATCACAGCTTTCTGAAGACGCTGATGCATTTTCTTTCTCTTTTTACATCTCCGAATGACTTCAGCGGCGGTTGAGTAAAAGTTGAGCACACTGAGCACGCGCACGTGATTCTAGCGAAGCCCGTCCGCCGGTCCTCCCCGAAGCTACACCGAAGCGTTGTTTAAGTTTTCTTCTTTTCGCTACAATTGTTTCTGCTCAAGCTTCCAACCTTCCAACCACGTCGGACGGTCTGTCGCCGGGGCTGGCCGGGGCACGGTTGGTTAGCGCTCGCGCCGCTGCGTGTGCCGTCTCGTTGTGGTTGTCATTGCGTTCCGACGCGTCGCCCGCGTGCGCCGGAAACCACTTGATTCTCACTTTTCTGTCTTGCAGTTTGACCGCTCGCAATACTGGCTCGGTCTCCCGGCAGATTTGGCCTTTGGTGAACTTTCGCACCGCCTGTCTCGAGTCACACAGCAACGTGTGGCAGTCTGCGTCGGCCAGGGCGATGGCCACCTCCTCCGCTTGTTCCGCTCCAGCGCTTCTCACGCTCGCTGCCGTCCTCGTGGTGCCGGTCGACGCCTCAATGACAACCGCTGCGAAGGCGTTCCGTTGACATTCGGCCGCGACCACGTACCGCGCGTGCTCGTCGATGGCATGCAGGTCGATGAGAGCCTTCGCCCTCGCTTTTTGTTTGAAGCATTTTTTTATCGAGTTGCTCGACGAAATGTGCCAACTGAGCCAGTGAAGGCGAGTCATATATCCCGAGACAGAGAAATACTGAAATACACGGACATGATCCCATATATCTGTGTACGTTCGTCCTGTCCAGCCTCAGTCGTGGTGTCCAATACTTCATACTTCACTGCACTTGAAAGCAAAAAAATTGATATGACAGGCGTGCAAGTTCGGCGGAACCAAGAAGGCCATTTGCAACTGATCTGCACGCTGAACTGACCGATCACATCTTTAATGAGAGCACGCTCTTTACTGAACCGCACAATAAAAGACGACAAGAGTATCTCGTCCGGAGAACATTGAAGTCAACTCACGCCTGTGCGTAGCTTCCTGTGCATTTCTTTAGATTTGGTTAAATTTCTCGAGCACGACGCCAGCGGCCAGCTGTTTACTGCTGTACATGGTAAAACCCGCGACGGAAGCAAAAAGGACAACCGCGATACTTTTTATCTGCCTCGGGTTTTAGTAGGTGCGTACCAATGTTGCCTGTACTCTTTGGCATTGTTTGTTTTCTGCCAGTTTAGGCGAACTGAGCCACACGCCTGTTTCGACCGGTTCAAATTTGAATAAATGGTAACCGACGCACAAAGAAAACAAGTTTCAAGTACTTTTTGAGATTTTTAAAGTGGCTTTTACTATTGAACAACGGCATGCACTTGAATGTTCAATTCAAGAGTTTATAAAACGTGACTACCCCATGCTTGTCACCTGCCAACAGGGTGCTAACGCTCAATGGCTCGAGCCCAGTGGGTCGTTAAGTAAGCCTGTGGGGTCGTTACAGCCGTCAAAACGCATGATGACGAGAGGGGTGCTCACTTTTTCTTAGAGTGTAGTCTGGGACGGTGAAAAAGTAAAAGTCAGTTGCTAGTCAGCGGTGTGAATGTCCAGTCCTTCCCTTCGTGTTCTTGTTTTCTGTGTTCAGCTGACCTCATGGCCGATTCGTGAAACACCTTGTATATATATATATATATATATATATATATATATATAGGCATGTTGGCTTGGGACCTAGAAATGTGTGGTACTGAGTTTGGAGCTAGAACTGGACAGTGCGTTTTCGTTCCTTTGTTGTGTTGTTTAGTTAATTCCCGTACATCCTGTATTTCCTACCACTTTTGATGTGTCATCTATGTATTCGGCGACCTCCGTGTGCGGCTTCCCCGCCTTAGATTTCGTCCCATTATTTGTGTCCTCTGTGCCCAGTCTTTTTTTTTTTTTTTTTTTTTGTTGCGGAGTGTGCTATTTGGTTAATCACCTACTCTCGTCCTCGCCCTTTTTTTTTTTTTTTTTTTTTTTTACTTAGAGTTCATCCTTCCTTTTGTGTGAGATCTTGGGTGGTGTACCCTTATCTGTTCTCCCTACGCACTTTATTTGTATGCGAACTCTCTCCCCTCTAAACACTGTATAAATAGAACCACATTTTTCTTGTAACCCTATTCCTGACGAAGACCTGTCTCAGGTCGAAACGTCGAATAAAATCCTCCTGGTTCGTTTTCTACCGTCACCCTGCATATCTATATATATATATATATATATATATATATAT
>JAZHYW010047446.1:7500-35854 GCA_037355805.1 Ixodes ricinus | reverse complement strand
CAATGGACCTTTTTCACATACCGACGGCACCAGGCGGTGGGTGCACGAACTAAAAATCGAGGAAGGGACCTACCTGCGCTACCAATCGATAATGGGAGCTACGCTACCAGTTTCTTCGTTCTCTGAGCAGCGGGGCGTGCCCAACGCGCCGTCAAGTGGGGCATCCGTGGCGTCCACTTAAACGTCGTGTTATTCTTTCCGTCCGCTTTCTTTTTTGCGTAACACAATTATATGTATGCTGCAATTACGTTTGCTACTCGCTGATCTACAGCCTCCTTCCGAATTTCCTCGATTTTGGTGCCAACTTCTGCCGCTTGGCATCGGGCGCTCGCGCGTGCGCAAACGCTTCTCGGAAAGGTTCATTGCGTCCCTTACAAAAAATTTATATCTGGCCAGATCTGAAGATTTCAGATATGGACATATCAAAAATTGGCCACATATAACCTGATATGGTATATCTGCCAGATATAGCCTCATAATGCCAGATATAGCCTGATATCCCTGGCTAGGTATGGAAATCCCAGATCTGGCTAAGTAGGAAATTCCAGATCTGGCCAGGCATATAAATAGGACACAAGCCTGAAATCAGCACTTTATATCTTTTTATTGTCTACAATCCTCCCAAGTGCCCCGGCCCGCACTCAAGGAATCATAGGAACGGTGATCCTTCAGCTCGCCTAGTGATCGCTAGTTCTGACCAATTCCATGGTTACACAGTTTCGAGTGCAATTCGTAGTCATCCTGAACAAGCGTCCCAAAGGGCTCAGTGACCTGTCATATCACTTTTAAAATTTCTCGTCACTAGCAGCGTTTATGATACTGTGCATTTCTGTCCAACCTTCAACAAGGCTGACGCGCCGACATCTCTTACAATATTATCATTCTCGTGATTGTTGTTTCAGCAGGAATTACTAAAAGTCGAGAACTCACAAAAACCAAAACCGGAATTTAGCTCGGGTTAAGAGCATGTTTCTAACATTTTTGTGTTTTTAAAAGTTAATATCAGCGTCTTTGAAGCTGTACGAGAATGATAATAATGTAAGAGATATGTCTGCAGCTCATCCAGGTTGAAGGTTGAACAGAATGCACTGTACTGACATTGGCGAAAAATCTTGAAAGTGACATGACAGGTACTTGGGTTCAATACGACACTTGTTCAGAGTGACACCGAATTACACTCAAAACTGTGTAACCAAAGAATTGGTCGAAATTTCCGATCACTAGGCAGCTGAAGAAACACCGTCCCCATGATTCCTCGAGTACGGGCCGAGGTGTTTGGGGGATTTAGCAAATTGTCTATTCCGGCGTAATGTTAACACTTCAAAATAATTAATTCTACATTGAAATCCTCGTGAAAATTAGCACAAACAATCTCAAACCTAAGCTTGCCAAAGCTGAAATTTGGGATTATTTGTGCTAATATTTAGCTTGCGAAAAATGAGTCATTCACATTTTGCTAACAAAGTAAATTTTTAACTTTTTTAACTTTTTAATATATTGAAAACCGGCCGCCAGATAAAGCTGTATACGCGATAAGCTGTTATCGCCAGATAAGTCTGTATATACGCTATATCAGGCTGTATATACGCCAGATAAGTCTGTATATACGCCAGATAAGTCTGTATATACGCTATATCAGTCTGTATATACGCCAGATAAGTCTGTATATAGGCCGTATATAATCATATAATGTTTGATATGGCCAGATATGGCCCAGATATAAGATCCTCCATACGGGGAGTAGCCTACACACTACCGTGGAGCTGGCGGGAGTACATGCGCTAGCTTGACCTGTAACGTATACTATTACCAAAAGAAATAAAGGGAATCCACTCAAGAAATAAAGAGTGTACACTCTAAAAAATGCTTGCGCGTCTACTTACCCGCAAAACACTCGAAGAGCCAATACCTGCGATCTACGAAATCAGCTCAGCGAATGATGAGGCGGAACATCTGTTTAGACCTCAAAATGAAGTCTGCGCTCATGCATTACGCAATGCAAAGCGTCATGCTTCCATTGCGTAATGCCACAGCGCAGACTTAAGGCCGGTTCAGACACTTGCGTTTGAGGGCGTTTGACTGCGTTGCGTCGAGTACGGAACGCGAGTCACCGGCACATCTGTGCTTCGTATGAAGCGTGGAATCCAATTCAAGTAATCATCTTGGCGCGCGATATAAGCAGCAGGGATGTCCTGGTTTCTCGCTGCCGCAACGCAGTCAAACGCAGTCGAACGCAACTGTCTGAACCAGGCTTTAGTCTTGAGGTCTAAACAGATGTTCCTCCTCATCATTCACTGAGCTTATTTCGTAGATCACAGAGATTGGCTCTCCGAGTGTTTTGCGGGTAAGGAGACGCGCACAAATTTCTTAGAGTGTACGTACCAGGCGATACATAGGTAACACATACGGCGTTTATTTGAGTTGAATGTCAGACAAGCAGTAGACTAGATCGACGTGCGAGCGACGAGCGGAGAGTCCGCCACCAACGAAGCCACGACCGGCGACCACCGAACAAATTCTCACGCACCACAGTCCACCAGTGCCGCTCACAAGTCCGAAAATTATAAGAGCGAAGATTGCGGGGGACAAACAGGCCCTCTATTCCGAAAAGAAGGTAAGCTATACATGCCGGAAAGGTCCACTCCGAAGAAAGTGTCGGGGGAATCCTATTCTGAGTCAGCAAGGCCTACGCCTGGCTGGGTTTTGCTTGGGTACAAAGTCGAGGGAATCGCTGGCGGGTTTTCAGGGTTCATGCCTTTTTTTCGCTGACCTAAACCCGTAATGCGTGCGAACAGCCTGAAGAAAAATCTTCAGTGCCAATATGGCTAACTTTTGCCTTTGAATAGTGGATTAAAATACATTTTGTATTGTAAAACAGGGTTGTCGAACGGAAATTTTGAAAGATCACGCGTGATTGCCGAGAAACCGCCAACCGCGTCTGGGTGTCCGTGAACGAGGTCGCTCGTGAACCGCATTCGCAACCGCGTCGCAAAGGCATCTCAACCGCCTGCGTGAATGCGCCATTAGCATTCCCATTGGCCACTGAACTTCATCTGCAAAGCTGTTGTGAACGCGTTTGCTTAAAGATGCACTACCAATTCATGCGTAGTTGGTGATGAAAACGAGCGGATCCACTTCGCGGCTGCGATTGGAACGTCACTGTGAATGCAGCCTAAATGTGTACGTGTTGTTTAACCGGTGTGTTGTGTCATTCTCCGAGACAGGTAGCATCAAGAGAATTCCCACAACGTATGCGCTGTCGCTTTTTTCCATCTACGGAGCGAAAAAAGGGACGAATTTGACCCCGCGGCGTTCGCTCTACTCGTGGTATCAAAGCGCAAAGCGAACGCGCTGCCGGGCGAAGTCCGTCGGTTATTCGCAGCATACTCGCTCCATGGAGTTCAGCCTTAAGTCCTGCTTTTTGTTCCTGTTAAATTTCCAATTCTTATAGATATTAAATCCGCAAATGCTATGTTGATAAAAATAGAGAGAAAGAGAGAGAGAGAGAGAGAAAGCAGTATTCGTATGAGCACGTTTCTGAATTCCGAAACGCCCTTTAATCGCAACTTTCACCCCTTGCGAGAGGCACACTGGCGGCCATCCAAATGGGTGTCATGTGGATGATCATCGTAGAACAATGGTACAATGTTGGGTATGCAACGCGTACGTAACACATATTTAATTAGATACGAAGGATATTGGAGCCGTACTTCACATTTTCACTTCAGAGAAGTTAAGCAAGCGCCTTTGTGAACCCGATCATCCATGAACGTCAGTTACGTACAGCTGAAGAAACGAAGGGCGTGGTTACTCCCTAGTATTTTATTACCGCGCGGCAACGAATCACGAAGCAACAAACGGGAACATGATCGACGACGCGTTTTTCTATTCCGTCGGTGACTAAAGAAGCGAAGACCTCACATCACGGTACCACCATCGCTGTAATTTGCAAATACTTCTTTATGTATATGTTCAAACATCTGCGCGTTCAAGCTTAGGTGTAGCTTTCCCATGCAGACATTTAATCGCTGTTTAATACTTCAATCACGTTCACCGACAGCTTAAAAGACAAAAAAGAGACATCGAGCCAGGTTACGGCAGCATCGCTTTAAAATATTGAGATATCGGTAATCCCAATTACACGCGTGAGCGCCTTGTCAGCGAAGATGCGGCCAGGCCCTGAAGACAGTCCGTCAAATCAAAGAACGCTATAGCTTGACTGCTTCAGCCGACACCTACGGTGTAACGCGAGGTGCTGGTAGGGTGTGGAATATGTGCAACGCTTAGCGGGGGCTTCGTATAAGTGAAGAGCGCGAAAACAAATTTTCGCTCGTGTACTTGTTAACTTGTCAAGCAAACTCCATCGACCGCTCCCAGCTCGAAGCAGCGATCGAGGGTCAGAAATCTTGACGTCGCACGCTCCCCTTGACGATCTTTATGAGTGAAGTAATCATCTTCCCAAGAGGAAGTATTCTACACAACATTGCAGGTGAGTTTAGTTGAAAAGGAAACGTTCCATCCGGTTCTTGGTTAGAGTCGGAAAAGCAAAAGACAAGATAAGCGGGCGGTTTCAGATAGTTTAATGACGTGTCAGATATCTATGTAAGTGTAGTTTAGGTTTCAATGCCTTGTTGAGCTTACATAGAAGTAATGGAAACGAGAAGAAGCCATTTTTAAAGTGGCACTATTAAATAATTTCATCTGAAGTCCACAACTATGTAGATTTAAACTTTGTTACTTGAAAGTGCATTCATGAGTAAAACGTTAAAATAATTTTCTATCCATTCCTCGAGAGAACTGTTTTACACAGCATACTTATTTCCGATTGATTATGCGCTTGCAGGTCTTAGTTGAGCTAGTTGGTGCATATTGGTGATGGGTCAGCTCGAACTCACAGATACAGACGTAGCAAAGACGGGACAAGACAAAACAACTGACAAGGCGACATTTCTTTCCAAACTTCAACAAGAGTGAATTTGGGCACCTTTTAGAGCTGGTAAGTGTATAATTTACGTCGACAGTGGTAGCATATAAAGAAAGGGTTAGTACAAAAAAGTGGTGTACGCATTTGACCTCGGGTGGCGCCTTGATTCTGTGGTCTGTACCTGGCAGCATGCGACCGAATCATCCAAAATGACCTAATTGACACAAGGATCATAGGTATATTCAGGTACGTGGATGATTTCTTGGTACCCTATACTGCGGACGCAGGAGATCAGAAAAGAGGATGCAGACCGAGGACTATGAGATGTTTTCAAGAGGCTTGGCCGGATCTGAGGTTCACACACGAATTGCCCGTAAACAATGCCATAAAGTTCCTATATCTCGCGATGGAATTTAATCAAGGACACGTTTGCTGGAGAAACGATCCCCGATCGAAAAAGGGTTTCTTCCATTTGCGTCCGGCCACTCAAGAACTATCGAAAGAAGAGGTGCCAGCACAGCGCTTGTCCCTGCCCTCACATATTGTGAACATCAACGGGGTCCAAGCTTTGAAAAAGTGAAAGCCGTTTACAACTCCCTGTAACGCCGAATTAGAGCGCAGCTCTTGAGGAGGAGGAGGAAGGGTACTGGGGGGGTCACGTGACCTCGGGGGGGGGGAGGGTCACGTGCCCTGGGGGTCACGTGACGATGACGTCATCGGTGACATCACTGATGACGTCATCAGTGACGATGACGATGCGGATGCCGATGACATCATCAGTGACGTCACTGATGACATCATCAGTGATGATGACGATGACGATGCGGATGCCGATGACGTCATCAGTGACGTCATCAGTGATGATGACGATGACGATGCGGATGCCGATGACGTCACCAGTGACATCAGGCGTCCCATAATGCACCGCGCGGTTACGCCGAGCCTCAGGGGGGTCACGTGACCTCGGGGGGGGGGGTCACGTGACCCCCCTCCCCGAGGTCCTCCTGAAGGAACCCGAGGTCCTCCCGAAGGAACCCGAGGTCCTCCGAGGTCCTCCCGAAGGAACCCGAGGTCCTCTCGGAGAAGTCGAAGTCCTCCCGAAGGAACCCGAGGTCCTCCCGAGGTACTCCCGAAGGAACCCGAGGTCCTCCCGAGGTCCTCCCAGAAGCCGAGGTCTCCGAGGTCCTCCCGAAGGAAGTCCTCGAGGTCCTCCCGAAGGAACCCGAGGTCCTTCGGGAGGACCTCGGGTTCCTTCGGGAAAATTTACCCATGATGCCCCGCGCGGTTACGCCGAAGGCGACGGCGACGCCGACGGCGACGCCGCTCAAGCCGGAAACGGGCGCCTAAGAGCTGCGCTCTAAAACAGATTTCCAAACTATACGATGCAGGATACCCGACAATTCTTCTCGAACATTTGCACAGCAACAGATGCAAAGGAAAAGGGAGATACTCGAAAAAACGTCGCCGTTTGACCATACATTCATGGTATTACCCACAAGATAAAAAAGACCGCCGGAAGGAGACATTTAAGTCATTTGCTTAGCACCAAACAATACAAATTCTACGTGCAGAAGATTCAACAAACCAACAAAACAAATGAAAATATGCGAAACTTCCCACAGAACAAGATATGCCCAGTGATAAGCAGGAATTGTTTATCATATCTGAACTGAATGGCCTAAAAAACAGGAACAAGAGGAAGAAGAGACAACACGTCGGCGTACTTGCAAATTTTTTGTTGTTTATCACATTCCCCTTTCGTGCGGTAGGTGTTACATTGGCCAAAGAGGCCGGTGCATAAACGACATAATTAGAAAACATGCACATCTGTGAAGGGCACAGTAGCAGGCCATTTACCAACTTAATGTAAGACATGCAAATGCAGAGCTACATTCAGAAACATCACCATTCTTGCAACAAAAAAGAATCCTTTTGCACGCGAGATGCTCGAAGCACTAGACATCGGAGAACACGCGAAGGAATGTGTTAGCACCTCTAGACCCCCTTTAAGGAGTTACGCTTAGAGTATCGGCACTCTGGTCCCCGGTATTTTTGTTGTCGCCGCCATCTTGATGCTTAGCACAGAGCAGACGCTACTGTCGATCGCCACATTTAAAAAAATTAGACTTCCCTAAACTTTAGATGCGGTATTAGCAAGCTTGTGTGATATTCATTTTCATCTGCCTCGAACTGTATTGAAATGTTTGGAGGACGGAGAAGCGCTTCTTGCTATCCGAAATGAAGCTTCAGATAACTGGCCACCATAATATTAACCCTTTTGGCCCTGGCAATGTCAATAGACGCCACAAGTTTAAATTCGTCCTGGCACTTTGAAAACGAAACTAGAAGTGTCCATTTTTTTCCCCGAGGTAGTCTTTAAGAATGCGTACTGCCATCGACATCAGTACTCACGTGGTGGTGTCGTGCTGGCGGCAAGAAAGAAAAAGAATCTCCATCAAAAGCATGGCGCGCCGCGCGCCAGGTGAGCTCGTCCTTTGAAATATAACAACTAAATAAATCGTAGAATACAAGCGTTCCAATTTATATATATTGTTTTTCATGTTTACCTGAGCGTACGAGCACTTAAACTGGTGTGATGTTGCGCGTAGCTTTTTCGTAGTGTCTTTTTTCACCATGTGCAAATTTGACGCCATCAGGGCTCAGCGGTTGCAAATGGCTGCCATTGAGTTCACGACGGGCGCGGCGTTTCAGGTTTGCTGTTTCTGCTTTCTCGCAGGTGCGGTCATACCGACGCCGTTGTTCTGCTCGCACCAGCGGCCCCCGAGCAGCCACAGACGCGCTTTTTGAGGACCTTTATAATGGAAATTGTTCGATGTAGAGGGCGATTGCGATGAAGAAGACGATGCTGTTGAGCTTCATGGGACCGATCCAGCGCAACCGGACAGTGAAAGCGAGAGCTCTGATGATGAGCGCGGACTTGGAACAGCCAGTGGATGGAAAAGGAGACCATTTCTGAAACCAGACCCAACATTTCAAGGAAACGTCCATGAAGTGCCCGAATTGGAAGAGGAAATACCGTCCCCATATCAATATTTTAGACGGCATGTTCCAAAGAGTGTGCTCCTGGAACTCGTGGATAAAACAAACCAATACTCGGTGCTACAGGATGGAAGCTCAGTGAAAACCGATGAAGAAGAAATAAGGCGTCTTATAGCACTCCACCTCACAATGGGTGTTCTGCGCTATCCCAGGTTGTGACTGTCCTGGAGGCCGAGCATGAAATCGGCTCTTGTAGCGTCAACAGGACTGTCACGCAACCGCTTTGAGAAGCTGCGGAACAACCTGCACATCGTTGATGCCAACAACCCCAGCACGACTGACTGCCTTTGGAAGGTTAGGCCGCTAATAGATGCTTTTCAGAAACGGTGCAATGAGCTCCATCTAGAGGAGGGCCTTTCCCTTGGTGAGCAGATTGTGCCATTCAAGGGCCGTCTTGACATCAAACAATATATCAGGGGAAAGCCAAGCCCAGTGAGCGTGAAAATATTTATGCTTTGTGGCGAATCTGGCTTTATTTATGACTTCTTTCCATACCAAGGATCGACAACTAGCTTAGCTGAGGACCTAAAGTGTAACTTTGGTATCACAGGTGCAATAGTTCTGCATCTGGCTCAGCGCATTCCGTCTGGTTTGGCACATAAGTTGTTTTTTGACAACTATTTTACGTCTATGCCTTTGCTTCGAGGAATGCTGAAGAAGAAAATATGTGCTGCCGGAACAGTCAGGTCAAGCCGGTGTGAGAAATGTCCCTTGATGAGCGAAAAGGACCTCAAGATAAAAGGGCGTGGCACATCTGATTGCCTCGTGAGTGGAGATGGACAGGTGATCGTGACGAGATAGATGGATGACATGGTGGTGACCTTGGCATCCAACCTTGTTGCTGTGGAGGACTAAGATACCGCTCGCCGGTGGAGAAAAGCAGACAAGTGTTTTCTCGACATCAAACGACCAGCTGTAGTCGGTGCATAGAACCGCAGCAGGGGTGGCGTCGACAAAGTGAATTTTCTTGTAGCTATTTATCGCACGACCATCCGGTCGAGGAAGTGGACACTCATGATGATATTCCATTTCATGAACCTGGGAGCTTTGAACGCCTGCCTCGAGTGCAGGAAAGACGCAGACAGGGAGCTTATCTTGTCGACTAAACAGCTCGACCTACTTGACTTTACATTAGGTGTCATTGAGGCACTTTCAGCAGCTGAGAGCGAACCTGTTGCTCGGAGGAGAGGGAGTCCCTCGGATTCCCCTCTGCAGCCTTCAAAGCAACCTAGGTTCGCAGAAAACAGGCCAGTGCAAGATGTCATGTTTGTTCAATTGGGTAATTGGCCCGTTCACGACGATCTAAGGGAGCGACGAAGCAAGGTGGAGCGGTGCACTGGAAAAAATTCGAACAATGTGTGATAAGCGCAAGGTTCACTTGTGTTTGTCCAAATCAAGAAACTGCTTCAAGGCGTTTAACATGCGGAACTAAGACAATTTCTGCTTCTTTAGCCCTCCTGCAAAGTTTGCAAATAAAGCACCCACAAATCTTTTTTTACAACCCTTGAGCCCTCATGTCTTGTTTTGACGCCAGAACCCTAACTCGGTTATTACATCGACTATAAGGCTCCAATTTTTGGTGGGTATTATTAAACCCATAAAACATAATAAAACAATAAAATAAATCTGCACAAAAAAAAATTCAGGGTCAAAAGGGTTAAGCCGCAAGATGGGTAAGTGCAGTTACTCTGAAGCGTACCCTATTTAGTGGCTCTAATCACCTTGTTCATCACTATCCACACCAAAAAAACAACAGTATTTGCTGTGTGCCACGAACAGATAAGTTGTAGGTGGAGCGGGTAACGGTACATTTATTATTTCCTTGTGTAACTATTATTTAAATCTAATAATTATTTTTGTATACATGAACAGCCTCTGAAAGATACCATTACGTATACGAAGAAGTGCACTAAAGCAAATTTGTTAGTCAGCTGCTTTGTATTTTTCCGTCCTTTCTACGTTTGTTTTTGTAAGTTCAAGCTGACCGATCCCCAGGGAGTATGCGCTATTGTTGAATAAATGGCTTATACCTAGATCCTCGGGGCAGGGCAGTGAGCGGTTCTTCTGCTGAACTCATAGCTTGTCAATTAGTATAGACAGCGTTTTTCTCAAACGAAACTTTGTTGCTCGGCCCTTATGGCACGCCATTTCAACCTCATAAGTCTGCCCTAACAACACCGTAGCCGAACAAAATGCATACCGATACCACTATTTCGTTGCTTGTCCTAAGTGTTGTGGACGCAGAAAAGGACTTGAGGCGTCGTCTTGTTCGTAAGACCGTTTATACGTAGCATAGGCCCTCGTCCTCGTCTTAATTATACATCAAGCTAGCATAATAGATAAGGTGCCTTTACACGAAGGGTGGCTACTATGATAAGCTCAAAGAGCCCAGTTATCCTGAGGCAAGATGGGCAGGACTAAGGGACTGTAGGGTTGAGGTATAGGTATGACGTCAAGAAGAGATGAGGGGATGGGTCCCAGTCCTGTTTTCTTTTTGCAATTCACCAGTGGTTGGAGATGGCTTTCCTGTGTTCCGCCGTGCCATTTGGACGGACGCAGTCGTCAAGCGTACGTCGGTCTTTCCTTTTTTGGGAGGGCTTCGATCGCTTCCTTTTTTGTTTGTCTATTCCTTTGCAGTCCCAGGTTATGAGCTGCAGGATTACTATGTTGTTTCCTGTGCAGGTAGTGACTTCTGTACCCCAAGGATGAAAATGTTTAAGAGAAATGGTAAGAACTTTAGCTTTTAGACTCCGGTTGCAAGAGTCGGGAAGCCATCACACTACAGAGGCAGGAAATATTGACCAAATTTCCGAGTTTCTTTGAAGAAGGACCACCACTGTCATGTATAAAAAAGGGTAAACAGATTCTTTTTTTACCTGTCATAGAGTTGATGCATTGAATTAGCTTTTTTATGGCTCTGGATCTCTTTTTGTACGCGATAAATGTTGAAGCGAGTAATTTTTTTAACCCAAAGGAAAATAATTTTTTCTATGACAACGTAAGGTTTTTGGTTTGTTCTGTACCGGCATGTTTTTGTTACAGAAATAAAGTCTAAATACTGTCACACGTTGTACACTTAGAAAGGAACTGAGTACGTTACCCGTTACTTCGATTCAGAAGAAACGCGTTACTTGAACTTAAAAGTAATGCGTTTTTTTCTCGTTTCTCTGATTGGGTCGTTTTCGTGAAGCAGTAGCCGTTTCCAATATTGGTCGTCGTTAATGTTTCCTTGCCTTTCATGACGTTCGTTAATGGTTAACTTTGGATATACTGATACCTTGTGCGCATCTGTTTATGGTCTGGCGTTCTCTCGTTGTGCCAATTACAGGCGCGAGCAGGGCTGAGAGCGAGGTCGGGTATTTGTTTTGTTCACGTTCCCCTCCAGAAGAAGCCAAATAACGTTGCTCGTTACTTCATAAAAAGTAACTCAAATACGTTACTAGTTCTTTCTCCTAAAGAGTAACTAGGTCGTTACTATGTTCCCTAAAAAAACTAAGTACAATTAACCCGTTACTTTTTACGCGTTACCTAAAGTGTTCTTTTGCAGGTTCGTTTTTTTAGTTCATATCTTCAAACTTGTTATATTTTTGCTTCAGCGCTGTCATTTTGCGTCCAATTTGTGCATAGGTCTTTGTATGGCTTCAACGGCATATCGACGCCTATTGTAAAATAATCAAAAGTCCATTTAAACACGTGTTCAGGCAACTAATAAATACTTATAGACGTTGTTAAACAAGCGCCAGATTGAGCCGCCATTGCCGACCTTCTCTTCGTCTTACCGAGATGCGAGCCACTAAAGCGCGCGTTGACGAGCCTCCACAAAGGCCAATGCTAGGGACAAGGATACAGTAGCACCTAAAGTGGCAATCACTTGTCCAGCTGTGGCGATGATGAAGTGAGGCGAACAGAATAAGAGGAAACAAAAACTGAAGGTCGGTGATGGCGGCACCCATGCGCAGCTGCCTGAAAGTGTCTATACATGTCTTCTGGGGTTAGTGGCGCTCTGCTCTTTCTTCTTTCCTCTCTCTTTCTCCTTCTTGTTTAACCTCCACGCTGGTGCAGAACTTCCTCTCAGAGGTGACTAGGAGTGGAAACGTAAGGAAAAAACTAAACATGATTGGAAGGAGACAAACTTATCACAATTGGGAATGTCGTTTCCGCCATGCACGCCTATGCCCAATCAATAAATCCGTAGAAATTATAAATAGCTAATATTGAAACCTGAAAATATAGTGTATCAATGAGCACAGCGCAAAAAAGAAAAGAAAAACATATGCGCTCTAAATATAATGAGGCAAAATTGCATCTCCGTCCCAGAGCATTGCAATGTTTCTAAAATAGTCTTTACGTAAAACTCTGATTCAAACACTTTCCGAACCCCAACAGATTACCTGCTTTCGTTAGAGAAATTTAATCCTTGACCGCAGCGCTTAAAACAAAACTCTGGAAACTTTTTTTGAGACAACACCACCAGAAATCATTATGCACTTTTAACAAGCAGACATGCACACATAGGGGATATCCTTTGCTTCCTCGTCTTCATGATTCGTGAGCACTTTGTGATGCGTAAGAAAACTAGCTGATATCCGAAGCTTTGTTTGGAACTTGCCGGGTCCATGTCATCTTTATGCAAGCGTCAACACTCCTTAACATACAAAAAGTAAAGAATAGAATTGCATAGGCTATCCTTTTTCTTTTAATTTTCCAATATAAAAACTAATCATTTTCCCTCGAATCTGCCATCTAGCACCCACCCGTTCTTTCCGAAATACGGCAATGAAAGTGAGACACAAACGCACCAATTACCCGTTTGTTAACTGTCCGGTCATCACTCGTTTTCACGTTAGCGTGTACAGCTCCCAGCCCTGAAGCCCACTGCGCAGTTAGGCTCTCGATAAAAAGTTGACCTATATACCATCGCAAGTATGGCATCTCACTGGTGCCCCGCGCGTGCAAGCATATGCAGCGTGCGTGTGAACGTAGCTTTAGCAAACTTGCAATTGCACGTACTTGACCGCACGAGCAGAGATATAGCAGCGGCCAGATGCCGTGCTTGCAATCGTCTATGGACGCTTTAAAGACTCGCCAGATTGAGCCGCCATTGCCGACCTTCTCTTGTCTTACCGAGACTGCGAGCCACTGAAGCGGGCGTTGACGAGCCCCTACAAATTCCTATGCTGGGTTGAAGAACACAGTAGAATCGAAAATGACATTAACCTGGCCTACTATGGTAATGATGAAGTGAAGTAAACGAAATAAGAGGAAACAAAAACTCAAGGTCGGTTATGGCGGCGCCCATCCACAGCTGCTGCAAAGCGTCTATATTCAGAAACTTATCGCACCCGCACAGAACCAGCGGCAGCAGCAGCGGCGGCAGCAACCGTACCACTGTCGGCAGAGACCTGTTGCACTCACGGGCAATCCGGACCGATCGCTGGTGAAGTCTCAGCAAGAATGACGGTTCGCTCGACAATGTATGCGTTTATAGAATCAGTAGCACTCATCTCGTCAGCCATGCAAATAGCGAGACCTCCTCCCACCAGCTGCTCGGGTTCTGCAACGAACGTGCACGCGATGCAGCTCTCGTAACACAGCGAGGTCACTCATTCGGCAGCACCAGATAGAAGGGGTTGGCCTTTAGACCAGCGTTCCATGAACGTGCGCCGGCAGACTTGAGATTGCTAAGTAGCGCAAGGTACGTCGATGCGCACGAGGCACGTGCAACGTGCAGCCCTTGGGAAGATCATGGCGGCGCAGCGCAGCAATGAGCTAGATTTCAGACGCCATGAATTTCCCAGAAGTGGCGCGCGGCACTGCCTCGAGCATTTCGATCGACTATGAATGGCGCCACTTTTCCCAGGATACAGTGGCTTCAGAGATTGCACCCTTTTGGCGCCCTCCCCGTCGAAGCCTGCACACGCGCAATCGCCTCATAACGGAGCATCGTGCCGGAGGCGATGCGTCTTAATTTGGTGCAGCTGTACCTGACGCTTGCTAGAGTGAATCCGACTTAATACTAACAACAATGATTATTTTTGGTATGTAATATAGACTTTTGTTCTTTTATACGTTGCTTAGCTTGGCAAACGAAAACAGGTTTCTAACATACAGCGGATGTCAGCTGAATAAATTGGGCATATTCTAAAAGGTTACTTGCAATATCCTCTTAGCAACTTTTCAACATCGCTCAAGACCCATGGGGAGTTCAGACCACAAACCGTAGCTCGCTCACTCGGGAGGACGCGAAACAAATTGCCAGATTTGAGGGCCTGGAATGCCATTAGTACTCCCGTCTGTCTTCCGATTGAAATAAATGATCCCAGCTACCAGCCGACCGACCAACTGTTGCGATGCGGCCGGCACAACCGTGGACCGACACAACGGACACCAAAGACGTGAGGACGTCGCAGGGCATCTAACCCCAACAACAGCGGCGGCGGCATTGGTGGCCTCATACAGGTGATGTTCCAGTTCATTATATTTTTGACAGTTATACTGTTATCTGCTGACAAGATCTCAGTATGTTGAGTTGCGCGACGACTCCTCTTTCTTGCGTGCCTGTCTTTTGCTGAACGACCGTTGGAGAAGATAGGTGTGGGTGATCGACTCCTCCGTTTCCTTTTCTCCTCCTCCGCAAAAAAAAAAAAAGGAGAAAGAGAAGAAGAAAAACGGCATAAAAATTTAAGATGAAGGGATTGATCGATGACGCGCCTGACCAAGGACCAAATGAAGACGGATAATTAGGAGCCATGTCGGCCATCAATAAGCAGCTGCTCACAGCCTTTGATGGCCACTCCTAATATGTCAGCTGCCGAAGGAAGGCGTGCGAGCGACTTCGTGCCCCGTGGTGATTGAACACTCAAGGTAAGCAAACAAAAACGTGGAATCGGCTGGTATGCTGCTTCTTTTGTAGTGCTTAGATGTTTAATCACGTACTTATTTGATTCAGCTACATCAGATTTACGCCACTGGGTGTGTTACTTCATTTTATTTTACCTCGAGTAGCCTCTCATCCGGAAAAGAGCGCGGGCAAATCATCATTTTAGCACCATCTGCGACCCATTTCTTTCAGTAACAAAAGATGTTAGGTTTTTTTTTTTTTGTAATGTAGAGCTACATCCTTTTTCGCGTGTGGAAGGGGGTGCAAAGTTGGGAAGTCGATGTGACGAAAACATGGTCACGAAATGTCACGAACGCTTGGTCACGGAAGTGGCGTCACGCACGTGAAAACAAATTTGAAGTTATTTTGAACGCGGTAATATGAAAACAAAGAACCTGCGAGCTTTCATGAGCGACGACGCAGTTCTCGCACTGCGGTACAGCAATGACGCGGCGAACATGCTATCGTGTCCGCCATGCCACTTTCATTTGTGTGCGCCTCTTCCCGAAAAAACTTCGTATCGTGTGTTTTAAATGGGCCAATAGCGTACCCAGGTTTTCTCCTCGACTTCGCACGCAATTTCGCGTGTACGACTCGGAGATGACGGCGCGAAGGGCTGCAAAGTTGATTATACGGGACTCCGAGCCACGGGCATTCACTTTTGCGCACCCGCCATTGTCATACGGCACGAGTCCGTGGACGTATCTCCAGTTGCTACAAACAACACACGGGACGAGTGGACAAGGCACGGCCTCTCTTATATCAACCCCTCTGAGTGTTTGTCCCACCCACACGTTGTTCTACGAAAATTTACGCAGCATATATGCACCATCCAATTTTTTGTTATTTATTTCTACTGTGACAGGATGAGACTAACTTCGTTATCTTCCACACCGGAAAAAAATAAAAGCCCTTTTAAAGCGAGAGTTTTACGGGCGACAACCTGCAGAGATTTTGAAGCTGTGGCATATCGTCGCCGCTATGAAAAACCCTTATTCCCTCCCCTATTGGCGCGAGGCCAGTCAAGAGGCCAGGGAAGTCGTGTCTTCCCGTCGGCCGCGCCGCGGAAAGAGAGAAAAGAAGGGATCCCCGGCTTCCCACCAGTAACGGCGCGACGAAAGGAGAGTCTCCCTGTTGTCTGCTTCAAACACTTGTTTTCAAACATTACTCGCGTCATACGAAATCCCACTTTGGCAGTACCCAGTTGCTACGCGTAATGTTGGATGGTTTTAGAAACTTCAACCGCGCTTAACCACTTACTTCAAGGATCACAGAGCACTTTTCTCAGGTCACGTTTTCTAGGAATTGCCGTGGTGCCAGTTCCGAATTAGCAGGAAGGAGGAAGGGGGGGGGCTAATTTTTTAGTGCCTATAAGTAGGAGTTTGGTTAATCCCAAAAGGTCATCGGCCGAACTGCAGTAAAACCATATCTCTCACGGAAGTGGGATTCTTATATTAGACGTAATGTTGGAACTTGAAACGCGATTAGTTTATGACAGCCGTGGCTTAATCAGGATTAACGCTGGTCGTATGGCCACTAATTACTTTTATTTGGTGGCGGAGTTCAGTCAGTGGAAAAACAAGCGAAACTCGCGCCTGGTGAATGTGGTTGGTATTTTGAGTAACCGGCTGAGTTTCGATGACGCATGAAGCGCCGAAGACCAAACTCAAAACCCCTTTATGTTGCTGCAGGTGTCGGAAGTTAAGATTTCAGAGTTCCAGTCGCCTTCGTACGTTCACAGGTTGCTCGCCAGACGGAGTGAATGAGAATGTTGTCTCTTAGGTCACTAATACAAGATGACGGGTAGAAATAAGAAAGGACGCACATCAGAGGCAAGCAAATTAAGAACTATACTTGTTTTGTGTCGTTAAGTGTTTAAATATGATTATTAATAAATATTTCCATCACGATTAAATGGTTTCCTGCAGGCGCAGTGAATTTAGAATAAGGAAACAAACAATCAGTTACTTCACTCTAAAAAGTCAGTGCGTCTACTTTCCCGCTCAACACTGGGACGGTTAATCAGCGCAACTTACGGAGGCAGCTCAGCGAATGCCGATGCCGAAACATATGTTTAGACGAAAAACGCGCTTTGAGTTCTGGAAATAGGCAATGCAAAACATTACGCTTGCATTGCTTAATGTCACAACTCAGACTGCGTTTTTTGGTCTAATCACATGTTTCGGCATCGTCACTAGCTGAGCTGCCTCCGTAGGTTGCAGTGATTGGCTCTCCAAGTGTTGAGTGGGGAAGTAGACGCAAGTTTTTTTTATAATGTTGTCTCGGTTGATAAACAAGCATATTCTTCGTGGGAGGCACATTAGTGCATATACTTGCTGTAAGAAACGAAACCCAACCCACAAAGCCACTAGGACAAACATGTATAATTTTCTTCGGGCTCTAAGGTTTGAACACATATTACTTAGTGACCGTATTTAAAGAACCACCTATCAATCAAGTCTAATAGCTTCTGTGGTAATTTGGAGCCTTAACTCCAAGACTGAACTAACCAGCACTGAACAGACACCCGAAAGACGGATCCGAGAATCGTCCAAATTGTTTGCATGATTTCGATTTCTTTTAACAAGCTTAGAGAACAAAACAAAGCAGATATATAGTATATCGAAGAGACCAGCTCTAAACCCGGGTGCGTTCGACACATTTAAAGAGCCGCTACTCTAAACAAGTCACGCGAAACCCCCTTTGCCTCAAACGTAACTTTTTCTAGGGGAACAAGATAATTGTATGGAATTGGCGGTGTGGTTACATCACAATCGACCTGTCAGTACAGACTACACTATACAGCGCAGACAGACTATAAGCGGAGTCCCCTGAAAGTCCGGGCACACATCGCCGGCACGCAGCGGAATGCCCGCCAGCAGTGGAGACCATAATCCTAATTTCATTAGTTGGCACAGTTTGTAATTAGATTACGGCGTAAACGGCAATACCCGGCCGCCAACGCTTCTTCGTCTCGGGCAGTGATTAGAGGCAGGCCCCCAAGAGTCGATTGGTGGCGTGAGGGCGTTTCTTTGGCCCTTTCTCGTGCATAGCCCATTCCTATGCTTCTACATTTCGTTTCAGTTTAAGTCCAGACGCAGCCGACGCCACGAGTTAATGGGACTAACCAAGCAGCGGTAAAAGCGTAAGTCGTTGGGCCTTTTCGGTTTATGATCGGTTCAGCGATAATGGAACAAGTACAAAAACATGACGAACACCCACGTGGTGCGCCTTTGACGCAGTCTGATTGTCAGCCCGTAGCGTCACATGCGTCTGCACTTAATGTGAAACGAAATTTAGGGTAGGTGCGGTTCAAGCCTCGATGATATGAGGACAATGAAGCACGATCGGAGTAGTCCAACAAAACAAACGGGCACGCCGTGACGTCGGGAAAAAACAAAAACGGATTATATCTTCTTCGCGAAAGGTTGTCTCGCGTTTGTCCAAAAGTGATGAACAATTATTATTCTATCTTCCGTGAATAGACCAAAATCAAATCTACAGGAATAGATCGATTGATAAAATGAAACCCGGTTTTGCGGCCTGCAGTAATAAACTACGCATCCCAGAAAGCTGAAACTCCGTGAGGGTGTGTTGCAAGCAGTGTGATAAAATGCTAAAATTTGTGAACATGACGTTACCTAGATAAAACAAATAGTAAAAAAAAACTTATAAGCCGACGTCCACCCAACCCAAATATTAATCAAACCAAGAAATAATATAGTAAGCGCCTGCAGCTCTCATTCTCAAAAAAAAAAAAAACCTGTCAGGCAGAAAAAAGAATATTTGCAGCTTTCTTGCTGACAAGTTTTATTTGCTGAAATTATTTGCGACAGGCACTGAGAATGTCACTTAATTGCTTGATAAATATTCGACTTTGATGGACGTCGGCTCACAAATAAATATTGATTTTCTCTCGTGTTTTTTGATCTAAACGACGTTATGTTCACAAACTTCCGCATTTAGTCACAACCACTAGCGTCACTTTCTCAGGGAGTTTCAGCTCTCAGCGATGTGTAGTTTATTTTTGCAGGCGGAACAACTGCGTGCCATCTTCCTGGCTGGGACCTGTACTGTGCTATCCAAAAATTTGAAATGTGGGGCATTTTAACGATGGGCTACAAATATGATTGATATGTGTCAGCAAAGACGCAACCTTAAGAGGCTATTAGCGAGTTTTAGGTTATTTAATCGTTAATGCATGATCCCGCCGTTCACACGCTTGTGCTAACGTCCAATGAGGCCTAAACGTGGTCCCTAACTTTTTTCTTTTTTTTCATGTACCTTTTATTAAAAAGAAAAAAAAATATGAAAGACGTTTACAAATCTCTGTAATGCGATATGCGAAACTAGAACGCAGCTCTTGAGAAGGAGGAGGAGGGAGGGGTACGGAGGGCAGGGTTTTCCCTCCTTCTCCTCCGAATCCTCTCCACTAAATTTAGCGGAAAACTTTTCCCGGTAAGTTTAGCTGAAAATGCTCCCCGCTAAATTTAGGGAAAAATGTTCCCCGCTAAATTTCGGGAAAAAAGTTACGCACTAAATTTAGCGGGAAAATTTCCCCGCTCACTTTAGCGGGGAAACGTTCAATAATGCAATGCGCGGTTACGCCGACGCCGACGCCGCTCAACCCGTAAAGAGCTGCGCTTTAAAACTAACCAGTTTTAGCCTAAGAAACAGCACCGAGCATCTGGTTTTACACATTCGTCCGTCATGTCTTTATTAGAGGGCCTTTATGCTAGTACAAGGTGGTCAACTCACCTGGTACATTTGATGAAGATAGTCCCTGGAGAAGGGGAACAAGAGGGACAAAGGAGAAAGACAAATTTTAATTGCATTATAATCATGGTACATTTGCTGCTTTCTAGCACGGCGCAAGTTATGTTTCATTATATTATGTTTCACACAGCGCTATCTCCTAGGCTTGGAATTAGCTCCCACTACCAGTATCAGCGCCCCCGAAAGCCTTTCACAGTGCCTCAACTTGCTCTACAGTTAGTCGTAGTTTTTTTCGTAATCGTACGACTCGTCACGATAAATCGTGTGGCGAATACCAACGCCCTGCCAACGAGATTCTTGCGACGTTTATCTGTCAGATTTCTTCCTGCTTGAGAGTATTCTGTCCCTCGGACGTGCCGTGATCGTATAGTGGTCAGTACCTTGCGTTGTGGCCGCAATAACCCAGGTTCGAATCCTGGTCACGGCAGTATTTTTGTTTTGTTTTTGTTGATATTTGTTTTCGCTCGCATCTGCTCTTTACCGTCAATCTTTTGGGCTATTGACACCGTCTTGGTGGCATTTGTTGTAAGGACACTTCTAAGCTTGATTTGATGTTGCAGTTCACAATACCTTGTTGGGGATTTTGAGCCTGCGTAAATACTGTGATGTTAAGAAATGGCTATAAGTGGTAATTAAAGAACCAATATCGATCAAACATTTTAAAGCTTGTAAGACATCAATAAACTGTTCTTTTTAAAATTCTATGTATGCACAGGTTTTGTTTTAAAAACAAGGAGGTTTTTTTACCCCATTGAAAATTTTCGTTGAGTCACACTCTGTTATATTGAATTGTGTGACTTTCTTATGTTGGGACGAAGGAACATCAGTCTCTGAATAAATATTATGCCGAGAATAATTATGTGCTCTGGTTGAGTATTATGGCTGTTTAATGAAAGCAAACATTTTATCGAGTCGCTGGTAAAACTTAAAAATAGAAAAATTAGTACATCTTTTAAAACTTTTTTGGTACGTAGAATCGTTATAAAGCAACATTATATTTCTTACATCTTGTTTAGCTCATGTTTAATAATGCGATTTATAAGTTTATGCTTATAATGCAATTAAATGCAAAGGTGTAAGCGAGCTGGACAAGAAGGGCGAAAATAATCTTTGGAGAAGGGGAACAAGAGAAACAAAGGATAAACACATATCTCCAAACACAGCTAGGTGGCTGGTGCGCGACCGAAAAGGGACCTCTCCACTGGAAATGGAGAGGTTCTGGGTTCGATACTAGCTCGGACCAGGCGGATTTTTTCGGTCGCGCACCAGTCACCTTGCCGTGTTTGGAGGTTTCTGTTTGTCCTTTGTCCCTCTTGTTCCCCTTCTTCAAGCTTTATAAGGTTTTTTGTTTTTTTTAAGCAAAAGAAGTGGACAATGTGTTTGTGATATACACTAAAGGGAGAAGAACTTCGCTAATTAGAACCAAGCTCATATGCTGTCGGTTTTTCCGGAATGCACTTTAACAAGACGTCGTTTTAAAGCTGAGCTATACTAGTGAAATTAATTCTTACATTTTGACTATTATCAGCTTGATAAAGGCGTAGTTAGGAAATATTGTGTTATTTATTATATAAAGCCTTGCAAATGCTTCCTCACGTACCATGACAAGGTGCCACTCGCCCTGGAATCGGCGAGGGTGGGACCGCCCAAAAGGTAAAGTAAAGCCTATTTAAAGCGTGGAAGTTTGGAAAGGGGAGACGTCATGCAGAGACGTGCTCCATTTTTGTTTTCGAATATTAAATGATAATAAAAATTGGTTGTTAACTCCGGATGTAAAGAGACAAACTTATATTATTACAAATTCCAAAGAGATGGTCGCTATGTAATATAAAAAAGAAATGTTAAAAAAAAACTTACCACTTTAGTTATCTAAAGATTTTTATTCACTCTTGTCTACTTATTAAGGAAAAGAAATTAAGGGGGAGTACACAACATAAAAAAAACATTGAGGTGACCAGGATTCAAACCTGGGTTAACCTGGCCCACAAGGCAAGGCGCTAACAACTATACGATCATGAGACGCCCGAGGGACAGAGCAAGTCGAAGAAGGAAAAACTGGCAACAGTGAAAAAATAAGGTCTTCACAGGTAGGGGCGGACCCAGAGGAGCCGCTAAAAAACCTACGATTAATAACATTAAACGGCAGCATGCTCGTAGATTAATTGGTGGCAAGGTTCAAGGCTGGCATCATAATTCTTTGAATAAACACGGAGCGCTTGAATAAGATTAAAATATACATATAATTGTGGATCTGCCACGTGCGAACAATTCTGAACCTTTTGTGTTAGTTTGTTTAGTGCCCATGTTTTTAACCAAGAGTACCACATAAGGAATGTATTGCTTGCATATTAGACTATTTTTAATTGCATTTTACTTAATTCGGTAAGTTGGAAATATACCACTCCTTTTTTTAGGTGGAAAATTGAATTGAAAGATTTTTAATAATTAAAGAACAACATACTAAAGATATTGGTAGGTGTAATCTTAGGAAGAACCTCTTGTCATGGAGAACCAGTGCTGGGTACTGTCGGTTAGCTTTTACTTTGTCCTCGTCTTCGGGCTGTTTTGTTTTTATTATTTCTTTTCCCTTGATTGATGCTTTCAACGTGTGTTTTGGGGGTTATTTTGTTTTCTTGGAAATTTACGTTTGTAATGCTACACGCCGTACTTGCGCTGTTATTTTGAGACGAGGATAACCAACTCATCCAAGCCGCCGTTTCGTCGACACTGCGTTATATTTGTTTGCTTTTTATTTAGTCTTGAATAGGTTTTCAGGTTTTTGATTTTACACAAACACGCACCCTACTTCACTGAACTTCAAATCTGAATTGGAACAAAAAAAAGAATTTTAAAATAACGTATCACTACTTCCTCATGCACGGCCTGGGCCTCAGCAGTGGTACTGCACTTGCTAAATATCTCATCTACAGCTGAGACGCCAGGGGCCCATTGAGGGTGACTAGCTTCAGGGACTCTAAACATATACTACATAACACAATTAAATTATATATGTTCAACTGCGTTGCGCAGAACTCTATGGTGTAGTGAGTTCGAACATATTTTGAGTCAAATTTAGGGAATGTTTACAAGCGGTAGTTTTATTTTTCTTTACAAAATTGTGTGCTTCTATAAATGTTTAAGCGCCACATCTATATTCAGTTGCTGAAGCTCTCTGTCTGCATAAGATCGTATATTTCCGAAGCAAAGAAAAAAAAACAGTAGACCTATTTTTTAAATATAAACTTAGATGTATATTATAATGCGCATTTATTGCTTATAATATAAATATGATTTATAATCTCACGTTTTCCCTGCGATTCAAGTGGCATTTACTCGCACCAATAGCTTGTGTTTTCAAACAATTTCACGCTTCTGTTTTTTCATTATATAAGATCCCTGATCCGGAATTCCTTAAAAGGTATTTTCGTTTGCATATTCATCTATAAACAGTTTCTCATCGATGTAGCACAGCGAGATAAACCTTAACTTTAATACTGTATTGTCCTGATTGCATTCACATCAGAGGCAACGTAGGTGCGTGATTGAAGCCGTTTATTCTCCCGACTAGACGTAAAGTAGCGTCCGCATAATTCCAACTGTGAAATATTTGCTGTGTTTTCCAACATAACTCGAATTACAAAGCACTCACATCATTAATTGTTGTTTTTACATGTTTTCTTTTACATTTACAACTGGGTCATTCTACGCAAAACTACCCGACGAGGTGGCTCTACCACCTCAAATTTTCACCAGGAAAAAAAATCACAGCGGTGGGCACTTTTTTATGAGTGTTAGCCAAAATATTTTGCCAACATACTTGCTCGTTTCGTGGCTGCAATTTTTCAAACTTTGGGAGAAGCACCTTTACTCTAGGACATTGCAACCTTTCTATAAAAAATCAAAATGTAAAATAATATTTTATTAGTGGCACAGAACTTCCAATACATTTCTTTTCACGAAATGTATTGGAAACACTGCAGACGCGCAAACGCGAGTACGCGCCTTCCCGTGAAACGCGTTTCAGCGTTCGCGCCTTTCAGGAAGGCAGGCAGCCTTCCTGGGAGCGCAGTGCATAAATCATATCAGATGGTTTAGAAAAATTATATTCCGCAAATTTAGAAAAAAGTACCGTTTTAACTTACTAATAATTTATTCTAAAAGAGTGGAGCTATATGTGACATTTATATCGTGTTTTAGACTGAGGGCTAACATTTTGTTTCATTGTGCTAAACATTGCCAATCTGCGAAAAGTGACGTTATTCGTGTATTTTTAACACTTAAAGTAAAAACCGCTGAGTTGTAATTCTTTTAAGTCATTGAACAATACACTTTTGTACCGCAGAAAACGTTTCAGGGTCATATTTAAAAAAAAGATTACTAAATAATTAAATGAATTTACTCCAATTTAAGTTAACTACTATAAACCTAAACTTAGTAAAATAAACATTATGTTAATATAATTTTTAAATAATATTAAAAAGAAATGTATCGGAAGTCATGTGCAGCTATTAGAATATTTGTTTTGCATTTTGAATTTACCTTAGAAAGTGTGAAATGTCTTAATGTAAAAGCACTTTTCTCAAAGTTAAAAAATGGCCGCCATAAAACGAGTATTTATTTGAGTAACATGCTTTGACGCTATATTTATTAGTGGCTACCACTGGGATTTCTTTGTGAAGATCTAAGGCGGTCGAATCGCCTCGCCGAGCGGTTTGGCGTAGTATGACCCAACTACTCTTGTTTTGCTACAATTGTTTCCTAAAATAGATATCAGGTATGGAGATGCTAGCCGAATGCTCCAACAATAATTACCTAATTACCCCAAAAAAGGGAGCAAAACGTTGCCGTGACCAGGATTCGAACCTGGGTTATTGCGGCCACAACGCAAGGTACTAACCACTATACGATCACGGCAAGTCGGACAGACAGAACGGGCTGGAGTAGAAAATAATGCGATTGGTGGGATAACGAGGTCATCGGTTGTTATTTGCTGCTGCTTTAATTGCTAAATCGCACTTTTGTATTCTTTTTTTTTGTTTCTTTTTATAGGGTTATAGTTTTGGAGTATCACTCTCTCATTTTTGCAGCCATTCTTTCTCCAGTCATGTTTTCAGTGGCTCATTATCCTGGAACGCTCGTGTACACAGCATTCGTCCTTTCAATTGCCTGCTGGTAGGTGGCAATTTTCATTGCGAATTATTACTTAGGAACATGATCACCAAGAAAACCTTCCTACCAGTTTGTTTAAAAAATTACCGCCGTCGGATCTCTAATGAAAGAAGGTTTCGGGAACTATTTACACTAAATTTGATTATGACTGCTATTCAATAAAACAACTGTAGTACCCGTGGCGTGCTCAACCCTACAATTATCCGCCTTTCCCCTTCCTGGGCTTTGCAATGCATTTTTTCTAATTGTTAGCGAGTAAAAATATGATAAAACCAACCTTTTAGTAGATCCCGCTTTGAGAAGTTAATATTGAATACCAATCTTCTGCCCCCCAAAAAATGTATGGTAATAAAAAAAGTTGTTAGGAGTATAAACGTAGAAATTCTTATAACATCAAATGCGTGCAATAGTAGTGTGAACTATATTTTTACTAGGAAACATGACAGAAGTTGAGTGCATGTATTGAAAAATAATTGTCTTTGCAAGTGCCTTTTTAATACGCCTATAAGTGGTGTCTTATTATTTTAAAATAATTCGAAAGCGAATACGGCAAACAGTATCGAATGTTTGCGAAATCATGTGTACTCGCATAATCGAATTTTTAATACTTCGTCCCTGCCAAGAAAGAAACAAAAAAATACATTGCATGCATGCATGTCCTTATTAAAAACCCTATTACTTTTTACTCTATTCTAAATATTTATCCGGCTGGAAAAGTAAAAAAAAAGAAAAATTTTATGATGCGTGAGCCACAAATCCACCGCCTATACCCCCCCCCCCAATTCCTAATCTCAGTATCAACTCGGTAGTTCTGAAACCGTAAAATCAATAATTTCTACGATATAAGAGTATCAACAGTTCAAAATAATGCAAAAGAAAGTCCGGTGTTCTTAGAACGTATAACAGTATCAAATGAAGCAAAACTTTACTTATACGATAAAAGCACGTACTGCTGCGCGTATCAAAAGTTTCCGTCCATGCCTTCGATAGCCGTGAATATTGTAGCCAAAACTGTTATGCGCGGATCTTCGTCCCGGTAGTCGCAATTAGCCTCCTGGACACGCCTCCCCGGGTCATGGCACCCCCATATGCACTTAGCTCAACTACTAATTTCACTACCCTGCCAGTTTTGACCACCGGCATGAGTGCGTGAACCATTTGGGCAATTTGGTCCATTCTCAGGATCGAAATTCCGGCCAGTCGGAAACACGCATACGGACACCTTGCGCGTGATTACATGACGCGGGACGCTATCGGCATCGGGTTCGGTTCGACCTCTCTTGTCACGGTCCGGAGTTACGTCGGTGATCAAGCGTGCTACTGATGACGGCCAGTCTGAGTCCAAATATGCCAGTTCCTAAATTACGAGACAAAGGCGGACATAAAAGGTGCTGCAGAAGGTTTACTTGGAGGTACAGCGTTGAAAGGAAGGGGGGGGGTTATTAGTCGAGCAACATCGCTTGATTAGCAGTGCGAGTCGCGTGTCAACTTTGACACAAAGGTGGGCGGTCATTAGTCGACGCCGAGCTTCCCGAACACAGTCATTATATATCAGAACGTATGACGGTTGGCGTGAAAGGATTTCAATGGAAGTCCTAGTTTTGTCTGCGGAAGGCGTTAATGGACCTTTTCCGAGAAGCGTTCTGCGCACGCGCGAGCGCCCGATGCCAAGCGGCGGAAGTCTGCACGAAAAATCGAGGAAATTCGGAAGGAGGCTGTGGATCAGCGAGTAGAAAACGTAATTGCAGCATACATATAATTGTGTTACGCAAAAAAAGAAAGCGGACGGAAAGAATAACACGACGTTTAAGTGGACGCCACGGATGCCCCACTTGGACGTCGCGTTGGGCACGCCCCGCTGCTCAGAGAACGAAGAAACTGGTAGCGCAGCTCCCACTAACGATTGGTAGCGCAGGTAGGTCCGTTCCTCGATTTTAGTTCGTGCAGCCACCGCCTGGTGCCGTCGGTAAGGGGAAAAGGTCCATTATCCGGCTTTTGATTATCTGGTGAAAATGCATGCATACACGTCTCGGCGGCGGAGACTGTGCCATCGTTGATGTCGCGACATTTCGCGTGAGAAGAGTTGCATATATATAGTATTCTGAAACAAAATATATATCATGTTCATTTGGGTCTGAAGCATAGATATCGATATTTTTTTAATTAAATAAATTTTCCAGTTACTTATTTTTGCAGCAGCGGATAGGGAATAGTCACACATTCAAGGCCATTGGCGCGCAGGCGCAGTAGCGGCTTCTCTGTTGTGGAGGGCTTAGTGGAGGTGAAAACGCGGTGTACGAAAACTCCTTATTATTCACTGATTTCCGATATTTCTAGTATTATTCCACGATTTCCGATATTGGTATCCATTGATACTTCGTTTTAGTGCAATAATGTTAAACAATTATATTCCGTCATTTGCAATGTTGTAATCTAATCACAAACCAATTTTTTCAATGTAGTAGTTATCCAGTTACCAGATTTCCCAATATTGGCAACATATGAGAGACCATTTTATTGTTTCATATGTATTCATTTTTAATAAAGTGGGTGTCAAATAAAATAAAAGTGAAGTCAACTATGCTAGGATTACCCTAAGAGAAAACAAACACAAAAAATGTTTCAATGACTCTAATTTATTTCACCAGTGACATCTCCCCGTGGCAGAACTGATGAATATCGGCTCTTTTTGTCAGTTACTAATCAGGCAAAGACGACGACAATCAGACGACGGTAATCAGACGAATATTAATGTGATTTTGAAGCATCAACGTTCAAATTAGCGACAAATTAGCACTGCTTTTTTAAACATTGCTGCATTGGAAAACTTAGTGCCCAGAACGTAAGGTGTTTCAACAGGGTTCCCAACTCGGTGATGGCTTTTAGGTCGCGAACTGAAAATACTAGTTGCAAAAAACAATTAAGCATCTTAGCTTGAGTAACAATTTATCAAAAGGGGTTGTACGTTCAGGAAAAAGAGGAACATTATAAGAAAAGGTGATTACCTGCTGGAACCGTTAAGGTGTTTGTTTTATACTTGAGTTGAGCGCGTTGGCGATAAAGTATATAATGTGTATTTAGCATTTTTTTCCCCTTAACAATTCAGATCGGGCAGGTAGTAGACGCATAGCGGACGTCATGTCTTGTGATGAAACAAAATAACAGACGATTAAAATATAGTTTCACGCAATAATAGTTTTGCCTTCCGTTCGAAGAAAGATCATTTCAAACTTAACGAAGACAAAATACGTTAGGAATTGGTAACTGTTTCCGTTTATTAAACTTCTCAAAAAAATCAAGTAAGAAAAAAAGTATAAGGCACAAGCGTTTCCAGTAAAAACAATAGGACGAGCCGTTAGGATTCAATAGCGAAGGCAGATATATCTTTTTTGAATGATGTGCATTCGTATATAGGTCAGACACGCCATCACATAGTGGACTACTGTACGTGGGCCAATAGAAAAACGCAGTTCTAGTTTTAGATTTAGCACTCTGTTACCATGTTTTAGCTAATATATCGTGCAATCTATGCGCAGTTGTGTTAG
>JAZHYW010047446.1:0-5000 GCA_037355805.1 Ixodes ricinus | reverse complement strand
ATACAAGAAAGGGTCACGCACTTGTGCCATTCTCTGCGGAGGTTCGTGAGAGTGAGTTAAGTACCGTGAAACCAATCTGCCCTTGTTTTGCATGCCTAAGACTTAGCTCACTTTTCTAAAATATAATGCACTTTTTGCTCTATCGATTTTTCTAAGAACACTTCTAACCAGTTTTTAGCGCTTCTTAATGTCGCGAGTGTGAACGCTTGGTTCCAGCTGACGAGCGCACACTCGCCAGCTGAACCCAAACAATTTCCATATCTAACAGATAGTAAAACAAATGACAGCTGTAGAAAACTTAAAATATCGCAACAAATATCTTTTTATTTAACAGACGCTACGACGCACCGCAGCAAATCCAAAGCTCAGAGGGTGTCACACTCCCTTTCGGTTCTGCAGAGCGGCACACGAAGCGTAAAGTCGCGCGTCACTGGATTGACTATGATGGCCCGTAGCCTGCGTTGCTTTACGTCGTAACGTGAAATCACACATAAGATATTCTCTCCCTCCCATTTCATGATCTACCTCCTTCAATCTTTGACCTTTTTTTAGAGGACTTCGCAAACCTCTTTAGGCACCACAATGGGCCTCGCCTAAAGGCAGGGAATGAGCGTAATCTTGGTGCGCCCTCCCGGAAACAAGGAGCAAGTGGAGATCGCTTTCGTGTCGAAAGGAGCACTCTGAAAAAGTTTCACATCTCTCCCTCACCCGGTCGAGTAAAATAATCTTTATGCAAAATAAATCACACACCCACAAAAAAGGAACACCCACAAGCACGCCACATTTTCAACACAAACCCAGTCGTCAGATTCTAAATTAATCGGGAATTGTGAAATGCGGTAACCTTTGGTACGCTCATGTAGCTTGGCTAGCAAAATCAAGAAAAATAATATTAGTGTAAAAAAAAAATGGCCGCACAACCACGCCACATTTTCATCGAACACAGCCGTGAAATTCGAAATGATATGGGAACATTGAAATGCGGTAACCTTTGACATGCTTATGTAACTTTGCTAGCAGAATTGTCGGTGCCAACGAGTTTAATATTTAACAACAAATGAGTTACTATAGTTTTTCGATTTACCCCAACGTAAAGGTTTGTTTCTATAGCCATTATTATTAAGGACCATTTAACAAGCACTCACACCGGCGCGGATTATACTAATTGTTTCAGCGTTAGTTTTAGTGAGCCGTTTCCCTCCTTTGATTAAAATACTACATTTTCATGCGTTCGAAGGTTTGAAACAGTCTTGCGATTTCGCAGTTTTGCTCAATGAAAGACTCCATAGATGTGACCCGACGCCGTTCTCGTAATGCGCTTTCGAAGTAAAATGCGAAATCGCGGGTATGTTATGTTCGTGCTAAACATGGCGCGCAGTGTGCACACAAAGCAAACGGCAGACTGCGAGCAAGACACAGAGTAGACGCGAGTGTCTACACAGTGTAAGGTCGGTTTGCTCTTCCATGGCGACACTGCGTGGCTCACGCTGTATATGCATTGTGTGTACGTGCTACTTTGTCAAAAGTGGCGTAGCTTCCCGATGAGACACAAGAAAAAAGCCACGTGCTCTTGCAGCAGTGCGGAGCTTCAGCAGTGTAAATCTGCGCTATAGCGTAACTTCACCTACAACCGGAAAAGTTTGCGTACATAAGTAGTCAACGATTTGAACGCACCTGCGCTTGCACGTCTTCAGCGCTCATCAAGGTTGTCTACGTGCAGCCTTCACTTCTGAAATGTCATCAAAGCTTATGAAGCAGAATGTATGCTCCACCTTGTGCGCGAGCTTTCTGCCTTTGATGACACTTTGCCGCACATTCGCCCAAAGCACGGTGGAAGGCGCACAGTCGCAGCATTTGAATAATCGCTAATCCTGCCACGGTCGAGAAAGCGCACAGCCGCATTTAAAATAATAAAAAACAAAACATGAACAAGCTCGTGCCCATCGGCATGTGAAAATGACAAGTAATACGCTGCTGGAGGGAATTTTGAAAGATTCATTTTAACTTGCGAGATAGAATCGCGTGAGTGCTGCGGTGAAGAGCGGGGTTTCGGATCAACTTACGGCGCAAGTATACCTTTTCGTTTAGGCCACAAGTCTTCGACAAAATATGACGGTGTACAAAACGCCTTGCCTTATTTTGTTATAAGTTAGAGCAAAGACGTTGACGCTTGAGCTAGAGATCCGAGCATGTTTCGTGGAAACATCAATACAGCAGTTTAAATTGGTCAGATGTTGACACGGTAATAAAATAAAGTTTTTCAAGCAATTTCTGATGCCGTAAATATTGAAAGGCGGGTAGGACATCGAGATTCCGGTTATCCTGTGAAACGGTATCATTGTGCAACCATAGAAATATATTTCAATGAGGCACCAAAGTTACCCAATAAAATTGTAGTATAGTCCATCCATAGCCTTCTTTATACTGATAATGCCTGCCCAATGGTTGGCTTCCCCATGCTTCGTCGTCGTTGCGCCTGCTTCACATATTTGCTACTAGAGGCGCCAAAACCCCATACAAATATGCAGACGACGCTTCTCCGCTGCCTGCAGCTACAGTCAACTGTGACGCCATTTGTGAATGGCGTCAGAGTCAGTATAGTTTTCATATATAAAAGAAGTCTTAACCTTTCTTTTAGCTTTCACTTCTTCGTTTCGTTTCTATGCTGAAATGTTATCAGACCTCTGGTGCTTGTCATAGCGACAACAGTAATAGTCAATCCAAAATAAAAAGGAGACAGACAGGCTGGCGGACTTTCACGACAATGCAACAGCAACCACATAGCGTTTTTATTGTTTCCGGAGCAGAGCCGGAAAACATACGGCCCGCGGACCACATGCGGCAGTCAAGTGATTTTTCTCAGGACCGTGAACGAGCCTTCGCTTACCGAAAACCTGCGCACCCGTCGACAACGCTCTCACCGGGGATCTTAAAATACATTTTCAATTTTTTTTATTTTTAAGCTTACAGTTTTTTTAATGTTTTTGACCAGTTTCTTCTGGTACGCACTGTTTTTCACGGATGCAGTTCTAGAGCTTTAACGATTTCCTAGATAGTGGCTTGTTGAAGAAGATATTCTTGAGGTCATGCTTGTCAGTCACGGATGCAGAGTAGTTTGTGAAAATTGGCCTGAAATACTTAGTACACAAAATTTGCAGGAAATCTTTGTAATGGTTCACATCTTTATCTGCCTTCGCGCATTTCAGAGCGCCATGGTGCGTAAGTGTATCTACCGCAGTCTCAACAGCTGCGTGCAAATACTTTTTCAGCATATTTCGTTTTTTCAGTGAAACCTCTACGAGGTTCTTCAGCGCATGCAGGGCCCTCACTAGCTTCTCTGATGGATAGTATAGTCCTCCCCTGTCCTGGTGCCTGATGAGGAAATCACTGTGAGCCGTAGAAGCATGCTTAATGACCAGCAGTAAGCAGTCACTGAGATCATTTTCATTTTCTTTCTCAATAATGCAGCGAAATGACGATATATAAGGGTCCTCCTTGATATTGTCCAGTTCTTCTTTGTAGCTGTCCACTGTGTGTTTTAACCGCGCAACCTGCAGCCTAAGATCGCGCACCTTTCTCTTCCATCTCTGACATGCCCGGCAGGAAGTCGCAGCTCGAAAGTCAGCAGACGTACCGGCATTCATCGCGGTGACGTTAGGGTCTGAGGAACACGCATACAACTCCATGGGATTTTGTGTAACACCTATATCTTCCACGGCATAGACACCGATTTCACTTGACTGTAGAGCTAGAACGGTGGTGTCAAGGATGTTCTGTGCCCTATTGCGCTTCACAATCGCGGTGTTAGGTCTTGATTTTTTCGCCGGCGGTAGCACGTAGGAAGGATAACCTTCAAATACGCTTGGTTCGGCACCTTTTCTTAGCCGCCTAATTTTGCACCCTTCTTTAAAGTCCGTTGGAAGAAAGTGCCTACTACATACCGTTGAGTACCAGGAGGTAGAATTTGGCATCCAGTGTTTTCTTGATATCAGCTTAATCCACTTCTCACGGTCGTTGGTGTTGCTTGGAATCTCATGAAACGACAGCCCCGGCACCTTCTTTCGCGAGTCCGAGTTGCACATAGGCACACAACAGTAAGACATGATGCGACTTAGAGTGCAGCGGAGTCGGGGCTAAGTACATAATGCTGAAGTGCCCACGATCAATAAATGGAATGAATTGACTGCGCGTGTACGTGTGGCGTCACGGTGTGCGTGCCAGGAGCCGCAGACAGCCTCGTGCTACTGAGCTATGCCGGCTATGGCTAAGCGCTATAGAGCTCTGTGAGTCGAACGACGACCGAAAGAAGTTACCCGTGTCACAAAACATTACGTGATCACGTTACCTATTTGATCGCGTAAGGTCACGTTACCGCGTAACCTAACAGGGAAAACTTACGTTATCACATAGCTTAACGTGATAACGTACCTTCACTCTAAAAAAAGGGTATCACCTTACACCCTTTTGTCCCATATAATACACCCCAAAACTTTAAATCAACGTATAGCGCCCTATAGTCGAACAGACGGCCCCAAATTTTACGAGGGGCTTGATAACGGTTAGATATAACTTATTAAATAGCTAAAGGGCGTATTAAAGACCACAGAAAGAAAACACTGAGGTTTTGCAGTAGAGCCACGAAAACCCCGATTATGTTTTTTGTAGTCAGTAACAACGTACATTAGCTATTTTAATAAGTTGTACCACACGGCTATCAAGCCCCTCGAAATATTTCGAGCCGTCTGTTCGACTATAGTGCGCTGTACGTCGAATTGAAGTTTGGGGGTGTATTATATGGGACAAAGGGTGTAATAATACACCTTCAAGTTTTCTGAGAGTGTTACGCTAGCTACAGTGAACTGTAGTAGCAGACAGCGGACAAGCGTCGTCTGCTTTTCTGTATGGGGTTTTGGCGCCCCTTGTAGCAAATATGTGAAGTAGGCGCGACGACGACAAAGAAACCATTGGGCAGGCATTTTCAGTATAAAGGAGGCTATGGT
>JAZHYW010047444.1:0-12610 GCA_037355805.1 Ixodes ricinus | reverse complement strand
GGACTGGAAGCGCGCGCTCTCTTTCTCTTCTTACGGCCTTTGCAATCGCCCGGGAGTCAATGGCATTTTTTCTCCGTATGTAGTTCACTTGCTTGCCGCCAGGGGCGCAACCACCTCACCCCAGTTCACCCCACTCGGAGAGTCTCTTCGAGCTGCTATCTGCTATTTGGTGAAACTCATTAGTGAGTTTGGGTGCTCCGCCTGTGTTATGCTGTTGACTACGAGTAACAGAGGTGATCCTCCGTTCGTCTTATTGCAAGGCCAGGATAAAAGAGGACTTCATTATCCAAATCCTAGGTTCCTCGCACTTCTGGACAACATTGTTGCTTTTTTGTTTTAAGGCTGTTAAGCACCTTCCACGTACAAATGTGCACAAAGTTCTGCAACTACACATCGGACCCTATATTGAAGACGCGCCAATCTTATGTTGCCCAGAGGGCATTGACAACAGTCACTCAAAGCGCTTGGCTGGTTTAATTTGCAACAAGTTCCTCGGAATACTTCTGGTTAACAATGCAAAGACGGTTACGGACAGAAACGAAAAATCAGCTGGATATGTGCACAAGCCCTCGAGGAAGCACTTTAGGCTGTAATATGCACTGTGCGAAAATTGTACAGACTACTACACCCTCATCTAGAGCAGCTGAGCGACCTCATGTGCGGCTCTGTGCAAACGGCAAATATAGCATATAGAGGAACTCTAACGGCAAAGGGTAGCCCAGGGGTGAGGTGACAGCGCCCCCCGCGAATTGCGGCGGGAGGTGGCAATTGCCCCAATTGCAAAGGCCGTAAGAAGAGAAAAAGAGCGCGCGCTTTCAGTCCGGCCGTGACCTCGAGTACGAGCTTCCTCCGTCTACCGATCCTTTCCCCGCACGCGCCGCCAAAACCCGGCAAAAGGCAACAAACACGTGATGGAGATGAAGCGTCATCCGGATTCTCATCCTGTCAACGCTTTACACACGCGCCAGATTGAGCCGCCATAGCCGCCTTCTCTTGTCTTACCGAGATGCCGAGCCACTGAAGCGGGCGTTGACGAGTCTCCACAACGGCCTATGCTGGAGGGAAGGACACAGTAACACTTAAAATGGCAATAACCTGTCCCTGCTGTGGAAATGATGAAGTCAAGCGAACGGAATAAGAGGGAACAAAAACTGAAGGGCAGGTATGGCGGCGCCCATGCCACAGCTGCTGTAAAGCGTCTATACTCGTACACACTTAAGCTGAGACTAGAAACTCCGCTTCAGCGAGATCATTCTGCCTTTGCTCACACAGGTGTGAACGCGCAGGCACGTGCAACCAAAGGACAGTGGAAGCCGGCGAGCTCGCGCTGAAGGCGGATCTTGTAGTCTCAGCTTAAAGGGGAACGGAGTATGGCCACCCTGCAGATCTAACTCAGCGCCGATACGTGCGCCTCTCGTGGCGGCGTCGCGCGTACTCATCAGGAAGCGGCATCGGCAGTCGCAGCTCGACTGCAGTGATACACCGATGGGATTTGCAAAGTCCGCATGCCTGCTTGGGCTACCACATTAGCAGAAGCGCGGGAGCAGCGGAAGCGGCGGCGAAGCTCTACCGCGCTCCCTACGCTGACTAAAAAGCGGCCGCGCGCTGCGCTGTTCGCAGGCCAATCGGTAGCAGACGCAGGCAGCCCATCTAAATTTCCACTAGCTGCCTCTTAGCCATGTATTTACAGCACACATCTCAGGTTTTGAAAGTGTCTGTCAGTGTTGCCTTCAAACATTTCACTCTTATCAAACAAGAATTGTAATTATCTAATCATAAATATTAGCACAAACTGCATGGCCAGAGTACAGCCGCGCAGGGAACAAAATGTTCACGCCAAGTCGTTCATTCCCCTTTCCTTCGCTAGCTGTTGCGGCCCCCTTGTCTCCGTCGACCGAAATGACTATCCCTTGAGTGTCGTCCATGCTTGACCCTGCACTGAAACCAAAATTACTTCATTGCATATAATTGTCATTAAGCACCAAAGTTCGCTTGTTAGCTTCTACTTTGTACCCACCGATAAGCATGTGTCGGTAATATGAATGCCACCGTTAATCAGAAAAATCCTCCAGAATGGTAGTATAAAGTAATAAATCAAGGTCAAATTTAAAAAAAAGCGTTCCTGCAAAAGACATTGTTTACATCCTCTCGAGTGGCAAGGGAAATGTCCTGCCTTTACTTATATGCCCAAGGGGAACAGATGATCTACGAATGTCCTTAAACAGCCACTCCGCAATAATCGTTGAACTTCAGATGACGCCTGTTTTCAGCTAAAGCCGTGTCCCTGAATTACGAGGAATATTATTTTTTTTTCGATATAGTTTGTAGTCTTATAAATATCACGGCTCAAAGTTTGGTTCGGGCGTCAACAGCAAAACCGAAACTATCTCCTAGAGGGATGGCAACACTGAACATCAGCCTTACGGCTACGGCGTGACTTCGCAAGAGTGCTGGCCCAGTGTTCCTTGATGTACTACCTGCCCTTCCTCTAACCGGCTTGCCGCCCGCTAAAGATCAGCTGGTCGCATCTTTAAAATTGGTTGTAGAGGAGTACGCGGCTTCACTTTGACGTAATATTTCGGCTGTGCTCATATTTCGTGTGACTAAAGCGATACCAGCAATTTTCTTTGTTTTCGTTTTTTATCGGAGTTGCCCTTTGAGGCTTGCACTCTCCGCCTACAACGAATGGCATCCAACATACATCAGACAGGAGTTCATATCTGGGTGTGCTCTGTGACCCAGGTGCCTCACTCACCTTCTTAACATTTGGATCTGTGAACCATCTTCAGAAAGCTTGTGTTCATATCAAAAGAAAACAAATAATGTATTTACTCAAACGGTAAATAAAAATAAACTAATTTTGGGATTATTTTGGCGGGAAAGGTTGCATTCAAATCATCCTATTAAAACCGGTATAATTAAAATCACAATTTAGGTCATCTTGATCTGTATTCTTCACCCTGGCTGTAGTCCTCGCACCGCTTTTTGTCTGCCCATTTTGCGAGAGTGTCACCATATTTTATTCTGGCGTAGCCGGGATAGGGGAAATACGACTGTATTTAATTTTCCGTTCGAATAAGGTAGGCATTCGAACCACTCCTTCTTAAACAAATGATGAAATATGGGGATTTGGCAATGCGGTGTTGCTATACTGCATAAACTGTAATTCCCTAAACAAACATTCAGCAACTACTCAAACCTAGTTATATGTACCCAATTATTTTGTTTTGTTTAAATTAGCGTTTTATTGAAATTATTTATTTTATTTTCGTCTGGCAACGCCTGACGTGTTACAAAACTTTTTTTTAAATATATTTTAAAACCATATTTTCATAATGAAGTGCAGAATGACCGCATGCGCATAAGGCATCCCAGCACACTTCAGTTGAGTGATCGGATCGCTTTTGAGTGAATGCTCAATTCTTAGATTCGTATGTGAGCTTTTCTCTGCATCTGTCAAACATTTGGTAAACTTTGCTCCGTATCGGACAGTTTTGCGGTGAGCTCCCCTCGTGGAAGATTTTCTCCGTCGAGCTTTTCTCCGGTTAGCTTTCTCTCCCGCCCACATTACGCGTATTAAAATTTCACAAAACATCTTACCTGAGCAAGGAGTAATAAAATTAGAAGCGTGAAATTGCTACCTACCGTCTGCCGTTTTCTGACGAAAGGCGTCTTGGCAACTACCGAAATGCATACTCCATTAAAGCGAATCTCATGCCACCTGCGCCATACAACATAACAATCACTCATGGCTCCAAAACGTCGTCAAAGTCCGAACCGAAATAAGATGCGCCCGGGCAGAAAAGCGTAAGAACACGCTCGAACAGAAAGTATACTAGGACGCGATCTAGGCATCATAGTACTAGAAAACTCATAGGCAGTAGTGCTAACTGCTCTGTAGCTTTATATCTTCCACTTGGCTTGCGAGTTGTGCCTTGAGAGTTGACGTTCTTTATGAAGCCCGCCGAAGAGCACGAAAATAACTTCCACACGGCGCCAAAGGACGCTTCTAACGACGGAGAACCAGAAGAACCGTTTTTGAGCGCGAGTCGAGAGCAGAGCACGGTCACGTGGTCATACTGTTTAGAGAACGTGCATGGCTCGTGACCCTGTCGTGTGGTGACGCCAGTGACTACAGGCAGAGCTTCTCCGCCTGGAAACTGCAAACGTCCGCAGCTTCTTCAGTTTTATTTTCTTGTGTCATTTTGTGTCTTCTTTCCCGCGGCACCTTGAGTGTGTTTACGGAAGGTTTTTGGAGTGGATGTGCTGAGTTGACGCAGTTCTGCTAGTTCTGCTTTCGAGTCATGGCAGTTCGTCTGCGATGTTTATTTTGTCGAAGGGTGACACCATCTCGCGCCCCGTCGCGAATAGACCTATTGCTATATTACCCAAGCATCAAGGAGAATGCAGGGATTGGTGTTCCACGCGCCACACGCTCACGCCTTCCTCGTATAAAAGATTCGAAGTAAATAACCAAATAAAGCGTTGACGAACGCGCGTGCAAGATACCCTTTGTTTTAGGTATTGTTGGGACAGAGGCGTTCTCCAGGCAGCCTCAAGCAGGGCCAGGCCAGAACGGGAACCGCAGTCCGTACTCCCGGCAGGAACATCACGAGACGGGAGGGTCTCTCGCGACAAACTCTGTTTAATACATATATACAAAGTCACTGTATCGTCCGAGAGCACACACGCGACCTCCTGTTTGCTCCTTTTATCGGGTCGCTGTTCGGTACTCTCACGGCTGGCAGCCAATGGTGGCCGAGCTGCCAACAAACGTCATGTTCAGGCCCCGCCCCCACTCATCCTCCGAGCACGCGCACACATACGCGCACACCCTGCAGCGGTGGCCGGGCTTCACCTTCAGGCACCAGGGTACTCTCTCCCTCGAAAGCCGTGCCGAGGAGGTGACAACAAAGGGCCCACTGTCAGCCCGGGAGACGACGTTTTCCGAGATAGTGCTGATCCCTCCATTAGGCGGTGTTGTGGCACGAGAAAGGGTTTGGCCGGATTATCCGCCAGTGGCGTCTGAGGATAATCCAAACCGAGCACACCCTCACGGAGGTCCCGCAGCTGGCGCGCCGTTACCCGGAATCCTCGTCCGGTAATCCCCCCGGTTCCTGCGTCGGCTGACCCCGTTTCAGGCCAGCGTAATCGCAGCCAGAAAGAAAGGTCCGGCTCAGCTCCGCGCCTAGGTGGGGCGACGTCAACACGGTGGTCCTCCGTAGAAAGCCACGGCATCCCCCTTGTTGCCTCTCGCTTCGTTTCCGGGCAAAGCTGACTGGAGGCACGTGGCGACGATACTCAAGGCGATCACCGGTTCCGCTCGGATTAGATAGGGAGGGTCTGGTCCGGGGGCCTTTCGCAACAGTATTTGCTTTAGAAAAGTTACTACTGCTGACGCCAGCAAGTGCGGCGCGTGGAACACCAATCCTTGCATTCTCCTCGACGCTTGGGTAAAATAGCAATAGGTCTATTGTATGTAGGATTACTTGGGATTACCAGAAAAAAGGTTTCGAAGAGGAAAACAGCTCCAAAGGTACGGAGGACAATGAACGAGGAACACAAAGACCGAGCGTTGTCGTGGGGACGGGCGTGGAACAGGAGAGACGGGCGGATAGTTTAGAATTCTTCGTTTTATCGTCAGTGCTCGAGACTGCGAAACGCCATACAGCAAAACTCGAGCTTGGTAGCTTGTTCAAGTTATTTATGATTCAATCCAAGACATTGAATAAATGTATTAGCATTCAGATGCAGTGGCGTCACAAGGGGGAGGGCGAATTGCCCTGGGTGCAGTGCTCAGAGTGGTGGAGCTCGGCAGTGAAAGGGAGAGGGGAAGGGGTTTTGCGTGGTGCCACCCACACATGGTGCCGATGACCCTAGCAACGCTTGTTTTCAGATTTGTAAATGTTGATAAATATTCATGTGCGCGTATCGAGATATGTGCAACAACGTTCTCAAATCTACCCCTTTGATATTTGTATCCTGCAACCGACGTTTTCGCACAATACAACAAGCTAGCAGAGGGCCATAAGACAGACCGTTTTTCATATTGTCCCCCTACATTAATAATCTCGTATGGTGTCGGGATGAATTGTGCCTCAGTAAGAAATGTTATCGAGTTTATTGGGTTTATCAGACAATTAAATTTTGTTGTATTACAATGACACCAATAAGCCAATATTGGGTTCCCATAACTTCAATAAACAATTTATTGTTGCAATGTTTCAATATTAAACGTAACACAGTGATATCACTTAGGATATCCAGTGCATTTAAAGACAGTGTTTTTAAATACAGTAGACGCACCAAACGAATACCATAGTTTTGGTGTGCATAGGCCAAGTGAATTAAGCATCCACCACGCAATAGAAAAGGCTGAACGCATAGCATTATATTATTGTTTCGAGATCTGAAATTATTTTATCTCGTAGCGTACATACTTTTGTATTTATTTACGTATTTATTGTAACCTCAGAGCCCGAAAGTATCACAGAGAAGGAGAGCGTATAAAAAGGAAAGGAAAACGTAACAAATCAGCAATACACTAAACGGATTATAATAAGTCAAACAAACAGATCAGAAGTCAGCGCAAAAATTGTTAGTAACCGCACTTAAAAAAAGATTAGAGTCGGATATGGCAACAATTATTCAGCTGTGCGTGGTAGAAAAGATTAATGAAATGTATAGGTTAATTAGCTTGGGACTCCAACTTTGTGCTGGTGATCAACACGAAACGATTTGTAATATGGAGGAGTTATAGAATGGTCGCGTGATAGGGAATTAGGAAAAAAAACTTTATGGAAAAAGCATAGGTGTAAAATTTTATGGCGAAGTGAAAGATATGGTACATATAACCTATTTTTATTGCAGAGACACGTACTGGCGGTGTGGGGATAGTTTGATAGAATGAAACAGGCTTATCTATTTCGTATGGATTCCAAAGCAGTGACGAAGGTAATGTGATCGGGATCCCAGATGAATGCTGCATACTCAGCTTAGGTTTTATTAATGTTTTATAGAGGTCCAATTTAAGCGAAACAGGCTCCATTGAAAAATTTGGTTTTAGGTAACCCAGCATGCCTTTAACACGATTAGTAATATACTCAATATCGAGTTTCCATGAAAGGTTAAAGGTTAAAACCAAGATATTTGTATTATGTCACTTGTTCCAAAAGGTTGCCATCAAGGCTGTAAGAAGGACTCTCATTATGGTTGCGGGATACTCTCGTGTGTTCAGATTTACTAGTGTTTAGTTTTATTAGCCAAAGCTCACGAGTGAGACAGAGTTAATATCAAACTGAAGAGCGAAAATGCCATGGTTACTTCGGATTTGACGGTATATTACACAAATCGTCAGCAAAGAAACAGATAGATGAAGACATATTAACTGGTAGGTCGTTAATATAAATTAAGAATAGTAAGGGGCCTAAAACAGACCCCTGGTGAACAACAGTGTTTAGTGAGTCAAGTGGAGAGTTCAATATTGACTGTTACAAATTCCGAACGATTAGTAACAGAATATTGTATCCATCCAAGAACGTTGGGGTCAATGTTAAGTTAGCAAGTTTCAGTAGTAATAGTTTATGACACACTTTATTGAACGCCTTAGCAAAATCCCAGAAGATGCGGTTTACCTGGGAGCCTTGGTCAACGATAGAATGAATGTTGTAGGTGAACGATAGAAGCTGATTTTCACACGACAATGATTTACGAAATCCGTGCTGAATTAGAGTGAAAACATTATTAATTTCTAAGAAGTTTACAATGTGGGAAAGTATTATTTGCTCGAGACGTTTACACGATATGCTTGTTAATGAAATGGGACGATGGTTGTGGCGATAAAGTGTATTGCCAGCCTTTGGATTAGGGATTACCTTCCCACTTTCTAGTCCGTTGGTATGTCACCGTCTTGGAGTGAGTGTTCAAACAATGGACCTTTTTCACATACCGACGGCACCAGGCGGTGGCTGCACGAACTAAAATCGAGGAAGGGACCTACCTGCGCTACCAATCGATAATTGGAGCTACGCTACCAGTTTCTTCGTTCTCTGAGCAGCGGGGCGTGCCCAACGCGCCGTCCAAGTGGGGCATCCGTGGCGTCCACTTAAACGTCGTGTTATTCTTTCCGTCCGCTTTCTTTTTTGCGTAACACAATTATATGTATGCTGCAATTACGTTTGCTACTCGCTGATCTACAGCCTCCTTCCGAATTTCCTCGATTTTTGGTTTCAACTTCCGCCGCTTGGCATCGGGCGCTCGCGCGTGCGCAGAACGCTTCTCGGAAAAGGTCCATTTGGCAAAATAAGGAAGGAAAATAATTTGTTACTTTTCAGGAACTTAGTATTTATGCCGTCCACTCCTGAAGACGACAATTGCAACCCGCCTAAAAACCGATAGGGTCAACAATAATAGCATACATAGGTAAATAACCAACACTCTCTATGAAAGTGGTAGCTGATGTTGCTAGTATTGAAAAAAGGATTCACTGAATATAATATTTATCTTGTTAGCGCAGTCATCACTAGAGACATTATCCCCACCTTACGTTTAAAATGAAATTGATAAAAAAATTTTTTTCTGTCGACAGTGTTTCGAAATGTTTCAGGGTGAATTATTAAGATGTTTCGGAGAGTATTGAAAAAAATGGTTTCGCATCTTCAATCGATTTTATGTAAATGTCTGCGGAACACTGATAGGCAGCCCAGCTAGCGATGCGTGAGAAAATGCTATTCGCGCCAAGATGTTTCGGTGGCGCCCTCTTGTAATTGCCGTTCATGACGTCACGACCAAGATTTACCTCTCTGTGATTGGCAGGATTTGTCTCGACGTGAACCGGCGATCGGGCAGGCGTTACCAGCATACAGGGAGCTGTGGTTTGGCCAATCGCGAATGCCGACCACCACGAGGCTTTGATCGCGCACGTCGCTAACACTCCGTTCACCGCTACGCTGACAGGGCGGTGGACGCTATAAGCGCCGTTTGATCTGGTCACACGTCCATCTTTCATTACCTGATCAGGTTCCCGCCCATACCGTGAAGAGAGAAGCGCCGGGTGGCGAAAAGGAGGCGGTCGATCACTCCAGCCAGCGCGCACCGTCCACCGCCCTGTCAGCCTTGGACTAAACAGAGTATAGAGCGAGCGCCAGCCGAAAGTGACGTAATATAATTTTTAATTACCAACCGCCGGATCTGATCATAACTTATAGACACTTTGCAGCAGCTCTGCGTGGGCGCCTCCATAACCGACTTCCAGTTCTTGCTTTCTTTTATTCTGCTCGTTTCACTTCCCCTTATTACAGCGGGGCAGGTTGTGGCCATTTTAGATTCTACTGTGTTCTTCTGGCCAGCCTTGGTCCTTGTGGAGGCTCGTCAACGCCCGCTTCAGTGGCTCGTCATCTTTAAGACGAGACAAAGTTAGCGATGGCGGTTGTAATCTGGCACGTGTGTAAAGCGGCTACACCTCGTTTCAGCTTATGTCCGGACGCCGGCAGCGTTTCCAGCTAATGGGAAAACTTCAAGCAGCGTCAATAGCATAAGTCGCTCAGCAATTTCTGTTTATGATTGCTTGAGCGATGATGAAACAAGCAGAGAAGCACGAGCAACTTCATGACGGTGCACTTTTGAGGCTGTCTGATTAGTTCCATCAGCTCGTATAGCATCATCTGCGTGTGAACTAAAGCTGGTGTCACGTGGCTTATACATCATACAAAGGACGGTCTTCATACAGATTCGAACGTGAGTTCAGCGAGAGACCCGTGCTTCGAATGCCGCATGTCAATGAGTTCAAGGAGGAAATTTGGGCACGCGGCATTTGAACTATACGGACATTGCGGTGACTCGTGCTTGCAGACCGTCTTTAGTACGATGTTTGAGCAGCACTCTAAAAAAGTCCGTGCTTTACTTTCCGCACAACACTGGGAGAGCCAATCACCGCACTTACGAGGCAGCTCAGCCAATGACGATGCCGAAACATATGCTTAGACCCAAAAACGCAGTCTGAGTTGGAGATAAGCAATGCAAGCGTGACGTTTTGGATTGCGAAACGTCACGCTTGCATTGCTTAATGTCCCAACTCAGACTGCGGTTTTTCGTCTAAACATATGTTTCGGCATCGTCATTCGCTGAGCTGCCTCTGTAAGTTGTGGTGATTGGTTCTCCCAGTGCTGTGCGGGAAAGTAGACGCGCTGGCTTCTTTTAGAGTGAGTGTGACCCTGGCTTTATGTTAAACAAAGTACTCACCGATTACAACTAAGCAGCCGGTATTTCTTTCTTTTTCTATCAACCTCACTAGAGCCGGTTTTCTTAGGTTATTTTTGATCTCTCGAACCTACTCATAGATGCAAAGCACAAATATATTATTATCTTATTTGAGGAATCGAATCAGTTATTGCAAAAGTTTCAGAATGACGACTGAAGTTATGCACAAACCTGAGCATCCCAGCTCCTTCTTCGAGTAAAGCACGTAAACAGCTTCTTTCGAAATCAACAATTCTTTTTTGGTAGGATGCCTGCGTGCGCTTGCTCATGCTGCCACTTGTCTTTTTCTTTTTTTTTTTTGGGGGGGGGGAGTTTCAGAAGGGGAAGTCGAATTACTAAAAACGAAAAGCTAAAACGTGATTCTTTGTCGTCGCGTGGGAGGATCGCTGTCAAATTGCGAGATAACCGAAATATAAGCCATGACCTGTCTTCTCACATTCCACCCCTTCTTGCGTAAGCGTGTTTTGCAGCGCTGCAGCACACAACTGTGTTTCAACACTGTCGTCTCGAACGCCTCTTCAAATATTTTTTACAGACGACAGCATTGCTCGATTATCCTTGTTTATCTTCGTGTGACAACAGAAGGGCCATTTCGTAACTAGATGGAATACAAAAAAAAAGGGAATAGCTCTTTTTTAATTTTTACTTTAGTTTTTATCTTTTTGATTATTTGTGTTTTTAGTTTTAAGAGAGGAAACAAAAAAGAAAATCGTCGTCTCAATTTTGTTTTTCTGCTGACTACATTTTTTTTAAAAGGAACAAAGAGAAACAAGAAACGGGGAATGTTTCGAAGAATAAATAAACACATTAGGTTAATGAATTAAATTATTTTTATTTATTGTATTCTATTCGCTAACCTTTATTTAGCGTGGCTAGTAACGCGCTTTGTCTTTATGTGCGAGCCCCAACCAATGAGCGCAAGGAGGGTTCGTTAGTGGCGAACTTCAAGACGACTTCGTATATCAACTGCAGTCTTGTACGCGCTACTGAAAAAGTATATCGATTACAATTACAGTTACTTTATTTAAAAATGTAACTGATTACAGTAATCATTATTGCAGCACAAAAGTAATTGAAAAATAGCTGTAAGTAATTTATTAATTTTCACGTTACATTTCTTTACTTTTTATAACGAAATGAAAAAATGCAGATATATCTTCAAGTGATTACATTTTGTTTCTTTTTGTCATTGATACCTTGTTAAACTTAGAGAGCCAAAACGTCGCCGAGCGCGTTGACATTCAAATCCTCCTGGTATCATGGTATATTTTCCTAGATGTCTAATGGGTCAAAAAATTATCCAACATAGGTGCCAGAGATACGAGTGACGCTCGGGCAGAAAGAGCAATTTTTTTTACGTAAACGAACTCAACTCAATAACTTTAGCTCTTTCCAAAACACATAATTGTTCACCTCTAATTGATTAAAAAAATATTCAATGAAAACAGCGAACGTTACTTTAGAAAAAAGTAACTGAAGCGTTAAAAAGTTACAAAAAATTTAATTGATTACAAGTAATCGGTTACTTGTAACTCGTTGCGTACTAGTCTGATCATCTGTCACCACCAAGGTCTGTCCGGTGATAATATAGTAGAAGTGGTTTGCGAGCAAAGTATAGACTAGAACTGCACGCCCTTAAAAGGATGAACAGTTGCACCACTGAGCCTGGTTTTACGTTTGAACAACGCATCTTAAACCTTGTCATACTTATATGTTTGCTTTGGCAATCTTGAAGCCCCAGCGCCTGCTCTCGGTGCCGTAAGGCGAAACACGTAGGGCATATTCGATTTACTTTGCTAACAAAAAAGAAAAAAAACAAAAAAAAACGCCGAGCTTGCAGGGTTTTGTAATTCTTTTTAGCAATATTTTGGGTATGAAGTTCAAGTGTGCTTTGGCTGTAAGCTGTCGGAGTTTGCAAGCAAATTGAATGCAAAATTTCGACCTGGGAGACAAGTCAATAACACGTGTAATCTGCGTGTGCTTTTGAACTGTTTTCTTCTTGTGTGTTTTGGAAATCCTTGATTCTTTTGTGCTTTTGAAATTCTTGGTGCTTGCGGCAGAATTGTGACAATATCGTCGATTTTCGCATGATGATCAGGCTTTCTTCTAAACTACACATTAAAGGGGGTTCGCTTATGCCGCAGTCGAAGGTCGCTAAACTGGTCAAACACGAAGTTGGGGCCGAAGTTCTCGGAGTGTACAGATTGGGTTATCGCGACGACGTTGCCGCGCAGGACGAGATGTCAATCATCCAAACACTCTCGATGCTCACATTCCAGAGATATTATAAAATACAAAGTCGTAGCGAGTTTCATCAGAGCGCGCGCGAGCAACACCGCGGGGCCAGCCGATT